>OVBE01006096.1:0-18155 GCA_900406425.1 Iberis pinnata
TATATATATATATATATATTGGTAGAGCCTCGCGTCGTTCTTGTGTTTTCTTTAGTTCGCATTAACCGATTCTTTGTTTGTCGCAGATTTTCTGCTGCCCATCAAGAAATTTTCCCCTGGTTTTTTATAACATTAGGAAGATTCTGACGTTGGGGGTGAGGCCGTGGGAGTATATCACTCGTGTGGAGGTTAACGAGCGTCAGCAGATTTTCTCTCGAGGTATGTCCCTTAAATACGTCGACAGGCATGATGTTTGTCGCGTCGTTACTAGCTTTTTTTCTTTCAGTTGATTGGGACTGTTGCCCAGTAGTTCGTCTAAAGACCATATTGGGGAATTTCGTTGAAGAGCTCATAGCCACGGCTCTTAAGAGGTAAGCAGAGGCTTCTGAAAAGTTGTTGGGGTCGGTTAAGGTCTCGGAGGTGATCGAGGGTGGCGATGGTACGGCGACTGAAGCCGCGACTGATGCGGCTCCTTTATCTGAAAAGGCAGCTGGAAAACGGGTTCTTCAAGTTCCCTCGAAGAAAAAGAGAACTGAGGTAGACAAGGTGAAAGCGCAGAAGAAAGCTTTCAATGCGAAGCTAGTAATTAACAAGCCCGCAGACGATCCTCTAGCTGCTACCGTGGAAACCGCTGCTGACGATGCTCAGGTGGAAGAGCGTGCAATTGTGCGGGTCAAGGAGAAAGGTAAGGAAGAGCCCAAGGACGGGGAGGAGAGGAGCGGTTCTGAGGGCGAAGAGGAAGACGAAGAGGAAGAGGAGAGAGAGAAAGATGCGGTCTGGAGTGGTAGGGCGCGCTATTTAGAGAACGCTGGCAAGCTCCCCATCGACTTTCATTATGACAACGTTCTCCGGATGCACGAGGACCCCATCACTTGTGGAGAGCTGGTGAGTCAGCTAATCCCTCTGGGATTCTTTGACGAATCTGATATGCGTGATAGATCGAACGAGCTGTTTGACAACTTCTCTGTGTCTTACGTCAAGGTAAGATTTCTCGTATTTTGTTTGTTTGGTGTTTGAGTTGTATTGATTCGTGGGCGTTGCGCAGACCGGAATGATGGAAAACCACATGTTTAAGTGGTTAAGCTGAAGGTGCGATTAGCTCGTGAGGCAATGGTTGCTATGCGCGATCAAGTGGACAAATACGTCGAGCTGTACCGAGGGAAAAGGAGAGGTCGAAAGACTTGGCGAAGGTAGGAGATAGGCTCGACGCGCAGGCGCAAAAGGCATACGCGCTGGCTGAAAGGGTAACAAAAGAGAGGAAGGTTGCCGTGGCTGAGTGCGATGCCATGAAGATTGAGAAGGACGAGCTTGCTGCCCGTAATACTGAGCTTGAGGACCAAGTGAAGAAGCTTCAAGAGGAAAACTACGCTCTGGCTACCCGGTACGATGATGCGAACAACGAGAGGTCGCACGTACTTTGGAAGTTCGACCTTCGTGTCCGGGAGGCAATTAGGGAGGCTAATAAAACTTGGACCGCCTCAGTCGAGGCGCGCTTTGAGAAGGTGTGCAGGTATCTAGAAGGGATACGCGACGTTCGACCCTTAGACGAGGCCATCGCGTGTTATCAGAAGGCTGGGGAGCTCTTCGAAATGGTGGCTGGTTTTGGTGGCGCGGTGCCCGATATTCTCTGCGAGTCCCTTCTCGAGCAGCTTAAGGCAAAGGAATAAGCCAGGGGCCATATAACAGTCGTCGATCTTTCTACTGAGGACCTAACAGGTTCGTCGATTCAGCCTGCTAGGGCGAATGATGGTGGGGTGAATGATGGTGTCGCTTAATGCGGCGTTTTAGGACTTCTTTATTTTTTTGTTGTTTTAAGTTTCTCTTTTGGCCGTCGTCGCGGCTTTGTAAAAACTCTTTTAGTTTCAATGGAGATTTTCTGTCTTAAACTCTTTTGCAATTTTTTTATTCTGTTTTATTGCGGTTGGTTATGTTTCGTTTGTGTAGGTGCGAGGCTGCGTTAGCCTCGGCGTTCCATGTGTATTCCAGGACATCAACAATCCTGCGAGTCTGGGCTCGGCTTATGAGGCGACCGTGGCGCGCTGGAAAATACGAGTTTATTGCTCGGCTTTTCGGGTGCAAGTATCATTGCTTAATTGTTCATTATTCCCATAGTGAGCGTTTAGCTAGAACTTCACTGCGATCTGTAGGCTCGGCTTTTGTTTTGTTTTTAGGAGGTTCATCTTGGCGAGGCTGAGCTCGGCTTCTGTTTTTTTGTGAAATGTCTGATATGAACTGGAATTATATTAAATAATGGAAGGTAATGAGGGTGTCTATTCCCCCCCCCCCTCAAAATCGACAACAAGGAAAATATATTTTTTGTGTCATATCTGGATTCTTATTTCGGGTTGCCTACATACCCATTATAAAGGGATCAAGCCATTCGTAGTTCGTGGTGCGGCCATACCTTAGTTAGTAGTGGTAGAGCTTGAGGTGGCGTGCATTCCAAGAGCGGGGTTGCATCGTTCCGTCTAGGTCGGCTAGCTGGTAGACGCCTAGTTTAACGATTTTGACGACCTGGTAGGGGCCTTCTCATTTTACGCCAAGTTTTCCTGCTCTGTACTCTTTTGTGTTGTCGAAGACGTGGCATAGGACTAAGTCACCTTCACATAATCTTCGAACGCTTATGTTCTTGTTGTAGTATCTAGCCGCGACTTGCTGGCAGTTTTGGATGCGTAGGAGAGCTCTGTCCCGAGATTATTCTGCTTCATTGAGCCGATCGTGTAGCATCATGTTGTTAACATCGCTGTTCTCGAGGAGTTTAAGTCTTCTAAGGCTGTAGTCGGTGACTTTGGAGGGTACCATCGCTTCGATGCCGTGAGCCAGGGAGAAGGGGGTTTGGTTCGTCGCTCTTCACCGCGTCGTTTTGTGCGACCAGAGTACTCCTTCTAGCTCATTAGCCCACATGCCCTTCTTCTTCTCCAATCTCTTTTTTAGACCATCGATGATGGTTTTATTTGTTTCTTCGGCTTGACCATTTCCTTGCGGATATCACGGCGTTGAATGGCTGAGTCGGATCTTCCACTTCGCGCATAAATTTTCAAATTGGTGAGAGCATAACTGGGTTTCATTATCTGTGACGATCTCGTAAGGTAGTCTGTTATGTACATGGGTGTCATGTACTTCAGCGTAAGATTTGGCTTCGACCCACTTTGTGAAGTAATCTGTCATGATAAGAAGGAATTTTCATCCTCGCGAAGAGGGCATTGGCCTGATGATATCCAATGCCCATCGCATAAAGGGATAGGGGGATGCTGAACTTTGCAGGAGCTCTGTTGGTTGGTGGACGTTTGGGGTGTGACGTTGACACTGTTCGCACTTTAGGGCGTATTTATGGCAGTCAACAATCATGGTGGGCCAGAAGTGGCAATGTTTCTTGATCTTGAGTGCTAGGGCTCGTCCGTTGGAATGATTACCTCCGGTCCCATCATGCGTCTCGCGAATGATGCGCTCTGTTTCTTCGGGGCTGGGGCAGGTTAGTAAGATGCTGGTGGAGTCTCGTCGCAGGAGGTGTCCGTCCATCATCGTATAGTGAGCAGCCTTGGCTTTCAGTCGCAATGTTGCTCATTTTTCTTCGGGTTAGATGCCATCAACTATGTAAACTTTGATCTCTGGATTCGACGTCATCTTCCGCGATGTCGTGATCGTCGATGAAGTGGACGAGGTCAAGACTTATACTGGGCTTCTGGATTTCTTTGACGGGGATGGTGCAGCGTAGGTGAGAGTCTCTTGAGGAGGCGATGGTTGCTAGTGTGTATGTTATTTTGTTCTTGCTCCTAGAGATCTTGACAATCTCGAAATACTCTACTTCCCTTGCTATGTGTTGGACGATGCGAAGATATGCATCCATTCTTTCGCTATTTGCCTCATAATCTCCCGCGAATTGGCTCGCAACGAGCTGTGAGTCACAAAATGCAGTGATTTGTGTCGCCCCGATGTCCTTTGCTAGTTTGAGGCCCGCGATGGTTGCTTTGTGTTCTGCTTCGTTATTTGACGCGTTGAAGCCGAGGCAGAAGGATTGCTCTAGGATTTCGCCTTATGGGGATTCTAGATGAATTTCGACCCCTGATCCTCCCGAACAAGAGGACCCGTCGACATGTAATGTCCATATTTGAGGTGCTTCGGCGCCCTCGATTAACTCCGGTGGAAGTTCGGTGATGAAATCGGCCAGCACTTAAGAATTCGCGCTTGTCCGTTCTCTGAAGTCGGTATCATACTCGCTGAGTTCGATATCCCACTTTGCCATCCTTCCCGACTGGCTTGGGCTGTGTAATATGGTGCGTAGGGGTTGAGCTGTTAAGGCCGTGACTGAATGCGACTGAAAGTAGGGTCGTAGTTTCCTGACGGCGATAACGACAGCATAGGCCAATTTCTCTAAGATGGGGTACCGGATCTCCGCGCCGTCAAGGGTTTTGCTAGTGTAGAATATTGGCCGCTGCTCACCGCGATCCTCTCTGACAAGAACGACGCTGACCGCCGTCATGGATACTGATATGTAGAGGTAAAGGGTTTTGCCGTCTTTAGGTTTCGCCAGTATGGGTGGCGTGGATAAATACTCTTTCAACTCCTTAAAGGCTTGTTCGCATTTCTCGTCCCAGCCAAATCTCTTGTTACCGCGCAACAGCTGGTAGAAGGGCAAACATCTATCGGTCGACTTTGAGATAAACTTGTTGAGTGCTGCGACGCGTCCCGTCAGGCGCTGGACTTTGAGCGTACTCTTCGGCGAGGGAAGGTCGATAAGGGCCTTGATCTATTTTGGTTTTGCAAGTATCCCTCTTTAGGAGATGATGTATCTGAGGAACTCGCCTGAGGTCACGCCGAACGTGCACTTGGTGGGGTTTAGTTTCATCCTGTATTGATTAAGGATGGCGAAGCAGGAGCGTAGATATTTGATGTGGTCCATTTTGGATAGGGACTTAATAAGCATATTGTCGATGTACACCTCCATCGACGTACCTAGAAGATCGGCAAACATCCGGTTGACTAGCCTTTGATATGTCGCGCCTGCGTTTTTGAACCCGAATGGCATAACTCGGTAGCAGTACGTCCCTTTATCAGTAATGAAGGCCGTTTTCTCTCTATCTTCGGGGTGCAACACTATTTGATTATAGCCTGAAAAGGTGTCCATGAATGAGAGTAGCTTGTTCCCGGCGGTCGCTTTGACGAGGCGATCTATATACGGTAGTGGGTAGCTGTCTTTCGGAAAATCTTTGTTCAGATCCATGAAGTCGACGTAGACTCGCCTTTTCCCGTTCTTCTTTTTTACAACGACAGGATTTGCTAGCCATTCTGAGTATTTTACTTCGATAATGGACCCGGCATGCAGCAACTTTTCTACCTCGTCATTCACTGCCTGCGCTCGTTCTAGACCCAATTTGCGACGCTTTTGTCTGATTGGTTTGAATGTCGGGTCGACGTGAGTTCGTGGAAAGTTATGCTTGGGTCGATGCCTGTCATGGATTCTAGTGACCAGGCGAAGGAATTGGAGTTTTCTTTGAGGAACGCGATCAACTTGGCTCTTATTATCTCATCGAGTTTATGGCCAACGTCGACGCACCGATCGGGACTCTGTGCGTCTATGTTGACTTGATTGATGGTTTTGCAGTGTGGATCCTTTCGCTCTTTAAAGACGTCGGGTCTCTCGTCGCGTCCCAGCTGTAGCTGCTATAATTCAGCGCTCTTGCGGGCTTTATGCTCGGTGATGAAACATGTTCTCGCTGCTCTTTGGTTACTTCTGAGCGTGACCATTCCTCTTACTGTTGGGATTTTTCGCACTAGTGGAAGATTAAGACTGCCACCTTGGTTGCTGCGAGCCACGGCGTTCCTAAGATAGCGTTGAAGATTGGATGTTCGTCGACTACATGAAATTTGGTGGTCGTAATGCTTCTGTCGGCTCTAACCGGGAGTTCGATGGTACTGACGGTCTCAACTGAGTCACCACTGAAGCTGGTGAGCGACTGTGTGGTCCTCTTAATGGATTCTTCGCTGATCTTTATTTTCTGGAGGGTGCTTTTGAAGATTATGTCTACGAAGCTGCCGGTGTCGACGAGGATCCTTGTTACTTCGCAGTCTCCGATGATGAATTCGATGAGGATGAAATCCTTCTGTATGTCGTCGATTCCGATCAGGTTATCGGTGGTGAATCGGATTGGTTCATGTCTCATTGGTTTACTGATCGCTGCACCTCTCGTGTTCAGGACCAGGTGGTCTGGTGGATCGTATGCAGTCCCCACGTCGTTCGAGTCCACCCAGAATGACATTTATCCTTTGTCGGGGAGTGGGGATGTCTTTGTCCCTTTCATTATTATTACGTCTGTGCGGGGGGGGGCATGTCTTCGTCGACTGTCTACCTCTGCGGCATTCCCCTTTCTTCGCGATCTTGGTTCGGAGGGAAATTTTTCGAGCGTTACCCATAATTTTTCGGCGGATATTGGTTGGGTCGTCTTTGCCTGTCGTTCCCTTGGTTCTCTTGGTACTTCTTGAGCAGTGTGTCCTTAAAATTCCAACAATCGGCCGTGTTGTGTCGCTTTCCTTTGTCCTGCTTTGTGTGGCTTTCGTAAAACTCGCGAGGCTCAACTTGTTCTTCTTTCTTTTTTCCATGGTAAGCTTTGGTGTGCTTGCGGGCCATCGCGGCCTTCTCTTCTTCCATCTCGATAAAACGATTGGCCCTGTGCAAGGCGTCTTACAACGTTTGAGGTTGATTTAGTAACAATTCTTCGCGGAACCTCGATTCATACCATAGAGCGTTCCTGAGCGCGGCGATGGCGGTTTCATCGGAGATTGCTACCTTCGAAACCACTTCCTTGTATCGTTCTACAAATGTTCTGAAGGATTCGCGTGGGCCCTAACTTAACGACCACAGGTCGGCGGTCGATGTTTTCTTCTTCATGAACATGGAGTAGTGTTTGACGAAGGTCGTCGACAGCTGCTGGAATTTTTTGATGGACCTGGCTTCTAGGTGGGAGAACCAGGAGAGCGCGGCTCCGCCCAAGTTTTCTACGAACAACTGGAAAAGCCCGGTGTCCCTTTCCTCGTTGGTGAATTGGGCACGTCCCATCGCAATGGTAAAAGTTGTCATGTAATGAGTCGGGTCTGCGTTTCCTTCGAACGTTGGGAATTTGATCTTCGCGGTGTGCTTTATTTTAGTCTCCGTTATCCTCCTAGTGAATGGAGTTTGCTGAGTTTCTTCGACGACTCGCTCAATTTCTGGGGCCGAGCTGGTCGCGTTATGGACCAGCAAGCTCATCTCTCGTGACTGGGCTTTTAGTGCCTTTTGTTTTGTCGTTCGGGCTTGAGAGGTTTTGGCGCGTCATTGGTCCTTCGCGGCGGTCCGATCTGTGGTCCTGCTGGGTTTTTGTGATTGGTGTTGAGGCGTCCGTCAATCTGAAGAAGTTTTGGTTCAAGACTTCTAGCTCGGCTCTTCGCAGGCTCGTTGTCATCACAGCTTCGTGTTTGGTTCTTAGTTGGCGAGACTCGTTTTCCTGCTCTTTAATCGACATAGCAGCGTCTGATTTGTCTCTTCCTGCGTGGGTACTTCCTGGATTCTATTCAGTGGTCCAGTCGGTGTCTTAGGGTCGGCAGCCTTGATGTTTTGACCGTCGAAGTGCGTAATGTCTTCGACATGGACGTAATCATCTCCATTGCTTGTAGTTACCATATCCTTGATGCGTCGTTGAGAGGTGACTTCTTTATCAAATAGTCCCCAGCGGAGTCGCCACTTGTTAAATCTAGGATCGTCGATCCTAGATTTAGGTTCGTATTTGATAAAGGGAATTACATATGAAGTAAAGAGAGGCGCGTCGACAGATCCAACACGCTAAGATAGTATACAAAGGTATTCATGTCGTCGATATATTTCTCTAACTTCTCTCTAAATGTTTCTCTCTCTATAAAAGCCAACTCCTTTTTACTTCGGGTTCACCTTCTATTTATACTCGTCTCGTCATCATTTGTCTATGCAGGGCATTTGGCTAGGCGTCTTGTTCCTCCGGCGAGTCGGCCCGTAGGTTACTGTTCGCCGAGCTAGAGGAGGTTAGGTGCACCGTTTCAGCGGCGGTCCCACCTGCTTCGTCGATCCTACGAAATGGGCTTCTCGGCGTCGGGCTTCGGAGATGGGCTTTGATGCGTCTGGCTTCGAAGGTGGACTTGGTCTTATTGGGCCTGGGGCGCTGGGCCCTTATCCTACAAAAGAGTCTCCCAACCAACGAATAATCAACCAACAAGCTATCAAAGTAGCATCCTTGTCCATAAAGATCGCCTACCACTTAATCATTTGTTAGATCTTTTCGCCGAGCCCGATGAATATGAGAAGTTTGAAGATTTCCCTCGAAGACGGTTTCATCGCCGCAATCAAGAACCAGAAGACGCCTCATCCCTTGAAAGATTCGCCTCTCAAAGACCTTCAGGACCAAGCTAGACAATATACTTACGGGGCTGGTTCAACAGTTACTATGCACATTACCACCTATGTTGTGGTTGTTCCCTCATCCTCGGAATTTATTGTTAAATGGGATGCTAAAAGCTAAATGAGGAGATATTGATGCTAGCATAGCATAATCTTCAAGCCTATCATCACAACATGTTAGCCTAGGAATTACATCTTCAAATGTTGGGTTTGGTTGTACATTTATAGATCCTTCAACGCTGGTCTTTGTTGGTTCATAGTGTCTCCCAATACCATGTCAAGGCTTCAAAAACTTTCATTTTTTTTGCTTAGAGGACTTTAAATGAACGTTGGTCACAAATTGACTTCTCTAAGGTAATCCCCCATAATCTTTTGATCCTTAGTGATGGTTTGTAATCTTATTTGCAGTTCAAAGAGCCTTGAAGAGGTGATTCTATTAAAATGGTTTTGTAATGAGACCTAGACATCATGTGAGGTGTTCGCCCCAACGATGACCATCAAGATATCTTCTGATAGTGAACCCAGAATCCAACCTTTTATCACTTGGTATGCTCGTAACTATTGTTGATAGTACTAATTTGATGCTACATGATCAATGCGTTCAATCCTGGGTATAGAAATGGTGGCTACAAGTTAAGTGTTGGTGCCATTTACTGAGATTTGATAGGATATAATTTTTTCAGTGAGTTTTATAATAACATAATTTGTCAATTTTAAGTTAAAGAAACTGATAATCTCTAGATTATTCATGATTTTGATACTATAAAAACAGAGAGATTCAAGAGTAAAACATAAAAGAAGAAAGGATTTCTCATAAAACCTTAACATTTTGAATTTACATAATTTGATACTTATATTATTCTTGATTATCTAATCTTATGACACTCGTTTCAATATTAAGACATCAAATATGTTGAATTACCTTATCTTCTCGATTGTACTGTCTTCTACTTTTGCTTTTCCCTTGCAAACAATTTCCATTCTTGCACATCAACTGCATTTTCTTTTATGGTTGCATGCGACCGTTGCAGAAGGTTTGAGGCGGGATGGGCTGGTTTGTAGCTGGGCCTTGCAACATTCTCTCGGCTTACAACCAAGTTTATCTCTTCTTCTTTTTTTTGTTCATGGGACACTCTCGTTCAGTTGAAGTGTTTTTCTAATGTACAACACCCGAAGTATATTACAAAATCATTCTTGGTTTTAAAACGTGATACGATTTTTAGTTTTTTAAATATTCTCGGGATATGAAGTTAGAAAGTTTCTTCATGTAAATAACTTTTTTGTTCTGATGGATTTGGTTTTCTCCACCTCCTGTGGGCCTTATTTCTGAAGTGACTATTTCTTTCACTTGCATGAATATAGGATATGCAGATCTGATAGATATGGTGTCTCCTTAGCCTCGAAATTTACATCCAAGCTTGTGTCTCGATTTCTATGGCGCCAGAGGATTTCTAGGGGTCCGATTTGCAGATCTTCTGCATGCATGCGTCGGGAATCTATCGCCGATGATGTTGGGTGATAGTAGAATTTTTACTGTTTTAAACTATATCAGTTCCCTACTGCACTATCATAGTCATTGTAGCACATCGAATGTCAATCCAAATGAGTGATTCTATTAACCACTCTATATGAAAATCGATCTATGAATTCAAGCAAAGTAAATAAGTGGGGTTGTTAACTAACAATTCTAAATAAAGAAAACATGTTGGAAATAAAAACAAGACAATAAAGCTATCATGCATTCTAATCTACCCCATCCTTCGAAACATGGGTAACTACTCACTGCACATGGTGACTATGAAATCAGAAAACTCAGAAAACAAAACTACTAAACAATTCATCAGGATCAAAAGTCAACTCTTAAAAACAGTAAGAACAACAATCATAAAATCAGAAGATGATGATCAAGAACAGCAAGAACATAAACCCAGAAAAACAATAGTGATCCTGAACAGCAGTAACAAAAACTCTAAAAATGGTGATCAAGTGAAAAAAGAGCAAACCCATAAATGATGATCAACTCAGAAAACATGATTAAAAGCATAAAATAGAAGATCATAAGCAAAACATGAATTTCATAAGGATTATGGGTTTGATCATCCAAGAACATTCAAAGGGAAAAACAGAGAGAAAAACCTAAAATAAAGACACAAAATAAAGCTTAGGTTTATATGAAGGCGTATTAAGAGCTTATATAGTGGTTTAGGAAAACCCTAAACGACTAAAAGATAAATGATTAAAAATTGTAATGCTTCAGCTTGATCTTTAAGTTTGGCTTGAACTGGGGTTGAATTGGGCTTGAGCGGGTGATCGAGCCTATTTCACTCGAGTGATCGAGCCCACTTGGCTCGGGTGATCGAGCCCACTTGGCTTGATGTGTTGGACTTTGGCCGAGTCGGTGAAGATGGGCTCGATGAGCCGTGATCAAGCCGGGTAGGATAAGCTTGATGAGCTGTGATCGAGTCGGACTGGATTGGCTCGATGAGCCGTGATCAAATCAGACTGGATGGGCTCGATGAGCCGTAAGCAAGTCGTACTAGATGGGCTCGATGATCCGTGATCGAGTCAGACTCGATGTGTGATCGAGTTGGGTTTTACGCATTGGTTGAGTCCAGCTTTAGTCCACGTCGAGTTCGCCTTAAATTCTGGCCGAGTCCATATGTATCCTGGTCGAGTCCTTTTTTAGGGTTATGCACCTTTTTAGGATCTTGGTTGAGTCCTTTTTTAGGGTCATGCACCTTTTTAGGGTCTTGGTCGAGTCCTTTGTTAGGGTCATGCACTTTTTTAGGGTCTTGATCGAGTCCGTTTAGGCATGATCTGATCAAGTTGGTTTTTTCATGTCACTTGATTGGGTTGGATTCATCACGACACTTGATCGAGTTCTAATGGAGTTGACTGCAACTCTGCTTGAGTTATGATAGAGTTGGCTGCAATCTGATGGACTTGGCAGCAACTCTGCTTCTCCTTCTTCAACTTGTCCATGATGTTCCATAAGTTCACAAAGTACATAAAAAATCTCCAAAATGCAACATGTATGCAATGCTAATGTGAAATTGTCCTAAACATGAAAAGTTGCTAAGTAACTCTACTTATTCAACCTATTGATGACATAACCAACCAAAAAAATGATGATAAATGCACTCCTAAAACATGTAAAATGCAAAGACATCATTGGGCCATCTGTTCTGGTGGTTGTGTGGTTTTATAAATGGCAGTTTGTGTACTTCTTATCAACTGAGTATGGTGACTGTAAAGGCAGAAGATTTGGTATGAAGCGAATATAGAAATAGAGTTGCGAGAGGATCGGCGGGAATGACAGTTTGAAGAGTGCAATTATGAAAAGCTCACAAGTAACAAGGTAAAGAGAAACATTGGATGCAGAGATTTGAAAAGAAACGGGAAACATTCCAAGAAAAAGGAAAGAGAGAATTAGGGCTGGGTTGGTATATAAGTCACTCAAAAGTGTGTAAGAAAATCAGCACTTTTGAGCCGCATTAATTCTAGGTCTTGAGTTAGGTTTTGAAACTGTTCAAGAGAGTCTTGAGGGATCTTGTGTGAAAGAACATGTCATTAGGGTTAGGTTTTCAAAACATATCGTTGAATAACTTATATTACAAGTAAGAGAAACAACACTTGTAATCGTTTTCGAAAATTGTTGGGAATAAAAAGAGTTGTGTTTGTGTTAATATCTATGTTCTTCAAACTTTCAATTGGTGTTAGACCGGGCATCTAAGGAAGGAAGTTTCATCCTTCACAAATAGGTGAAGATCCTATGATTAGGATCGGAGAAAACTCAATTGCCAATGTCAAGATCTGTGCTATTGGATCCTGACAACTTCGAATGGTGTAAAGTTAAAATATGTGAACTACTCAAGGGTATGGATGAAGATGTGTGTACGGTTATTACCACAGGCTGGAAAACACCTCATGAGAAAAAAAAGGTTGGTGAATGGATTCCCAGAAATCGAGTGAATGAACCGAAGCTAAGAAACTCACGTCAAAAAACAATTCCAAGGTGCGCACTTACAAATGACCAGTTTAAGCGTGTTCAAGGTTGTGAAATAGCAAAACAAGCATGGGATATCCTTTAAGATACATATAAAGGAAGTGATGATGTTAGGAGAACTCGAGTGGATCTGCTCGCCTCAGTTGAAAGACTCAAGATGAGAGAAGATGAGAGTGTTGAGGAGTTTAATGGTAAATTGTCATCAATTGCAAACGCATATGATGTACTAGTAAAATCCTACAAGGACAAAAAATTGGTCAAGAAATATATAAGATGCTTACTAAGCCAATACCAATCCCACAAGTCTACACTTCAAGTTGCAAAAAACTATGATGAAATTTCTTTTGAAAAATTGGTGGGTATGATGAAATCTCGTGAGTTTGAAATCAAACAAGAGAAACCAAAAAAAAAGAAAAGTAATATTGCATTCACATCATCCAAACAACAGACATCAGAGTCACTTTATGTTGGTCTCATTTTTCAGACATACTTTAACAAATATGATCGAGGACGGTGGCGTGAAGCACCAATCATGGAACCTGAAGCTAAAATTGACAATGACAGAGGGTACCGCAGGAATGAAGTTCAATATCATGAGTGCAAGGGTTGTGGACATTTCAAGGCAGACTGCCCAAATCTTAAGAAGAAAGAAACCATAAAGTGTTATGAGTGCAAAGGGTTTGGTCACTTGAATTCTGAGTGTGCGAACTTGCAGAAAGGAATGGAAAATTTTTTTTTGAGTCAAGATGATGAATTCCTCCGATTATTCTGTGGAAGTCTTCCTTTTCTGAATTCCTTCCATTTCTGTATGGTTGCGGAACAAGATGTGACCGTCATCATATTTGGGCCAAAATTCCCACCTAGAATCGTAAGTGGGCCTTTATCGCGTTTTAGGCCTCATCGGGCCGTTATGAGGCTAAGGTGATATCAGAGACTCAATTTTTCGTACGGTGATACGATACGGTCTTCACGACACGTTAGTCGTTACCGTCTACAAAATTATTTTGGAATTTATACGAAAAGAATAAGTTTCACGATTTTGGTCGCAGAATTCCAGCGGAACCTCGGAACGATACAGAACAAGAGACTAGAGCTTCGAGACAGAGCCACCTTGCCACTGGAGAGCTGAATTTGTGAAATCCAGCTTGCTAGTTGGCGAGCTGAACTTGCGTAGTTTAGCTCGCAAACCGGTTGTGCGTTCAGCGTACGTGTTCTTGTTTGTCTTATAAACAATGTTTGAAGCCTGAAACATTTATCGGAAAGTCTTCACTTAATCTTCGTTGTTCCGATATGTATCCGTCGTGGTGTTTAGTTTTTCCAGGAATGTTAGCCGTAAGCTAACCATCTTGCCTCGTTAAAACCTTAGTGACAGGAAAACCCGATGGGACAAAACTTTATCAACTAAAGACAAACGAGTACAGAGATGGTTGCCTAGTTGTTCGGCGGCTGTTGTACGTTTCTTCCGAAGTGTATTTCCAGAAAAATTGTGATTTTGGTTATGAAGTTCTGTTGATTGGGATTGCTCGTACTTCTCGATCATTGATTCTCAGTGTACCATTTTCAACCCCAACATCGTACGATGATACGATCAAGATTTTACAGAAAGATTGTATTGATCATGTGAGTGAGATAACATCGATGTTTAAGTTGGTCCTTTATCGATTATACGCTCAGTAAATATGAGCGCGTCCTTATGACCATTCTAAAGAATGACAATTTTAATCGTATAGTTAAGATAATCCTTGGTGTTTCAGCAAACCATAATCGTTTTATACGATTAATTCCATACGGGAAGATTTCACGATTCTTCCGCAAGTCATAGGAAATAATCGTATAGCTAAGGTGATCTCAATGTTCAAGATAACCAAAACTATTTATATGATTACTTCGGGACTTATGCGAGTTTTATGATTTTTATTGCAGAATTCCAACGGAAACACAGAATGATACGAAACGAGAGACGAGAGACAATCCGTTTATGAGAATCGATTTTGACGCCATATCCATTTATACGATGCAATTGGTTACAGTACCGTACCCATTTATGCGATGGTCCATGGACATAATTGGCCTGATGCACAGGTCGAAACAGAAGCGCTTCCTACTCGTGTTGACCGATTATTTTTCTAAATGGATAGAGGCTGAATCTTTTGCGAAAGTGAAATCCAAAAATGTGGAATCTTTTATCTGGAAGAATATAATATGTCACCACGAAGTTTCTTACAAAATACATACTGATAACAGTCCCCAATTTATCTCTGACGTTTTTAAAGAATTCTGCGAGATAATGCAGATTAACCTCACTTACTCAACGCCCTATTACCCTCAGGCGAAAGGCCAAGTGGAGGCCGCCAACAAAACCATATTAGACGGATTAAAAAAGAGACTAGATGCAAAGAAAGTAAAATGGGCAGAAGAATTGGAAGGAGTGCTTTGGTCATGTCGAACAACACCGGAAAGGGAACCAATGATTCCCCATTCGCTCTAGTACCGAGGTAGTCATACCAGGTGAGACAGAGGTACCCAACCTGAGAAGAGAGTTAGCACCGCAAAACAAAGACCAAAATGACCAGATGCTTATCGACATAGCCGACACAATCGACGAAAGGAGGGACCAGGCGATGGTACGGTTACAAAACTACTAAAACGCCGTAGCTTGATTCTAAAATAAGAAAATTAAAAAGCGAAGATTCATAGAAGGAGAGTTGGTGCTACGGGAAGTTTTCCCTGCTAGGGCAGAGAAGAACGTCGGAAAGCTAAGAATCATATGGGAAGGGCCTTACAAGATCTCAAAAATTATCAAACTAGGAGTGTACCAATTAGAAGACGAAGATGAGAACGAGGAAAGACACCCATGGAATGCTTAACATCTGAAATAATTTCATCGTTAGGTGATAAACAGGTTTTTACTCCTATCTAGCAAGTAATCCTAAACTACTTGATTATCGATGTAGTATTTAGGTGTCAAATCCAGTTCGGGATGCAATTAACTAATTATCTCTATGAGAATTACGTTCAGTCTAAACGATTCAAAGTTGATTGTGATTATCGATTAAAACATGCAATGATTGAAATCCGGTAATTGAATAAGTAAAAACGAGACTAAATATAAAATGAAGTATGCGATAATAAAAAGGCTAAACAAACGGGCTAAGTCAATGACTCGGGTGATCAATGGTTTCCTAAGACGCTATATGCTAACATTTAACAGCTATTCCTTGGTCTAAGATTCCCTCTTATAGACTAATCCACTCTCGTGGTACTAATTCTTTTCCTAAACATGCGACTAATACAATCTCTTGACTAATCAACAAGATTAAGAAACATTAAGATCTAATCTATACTCAACCACTAAACTAACTAACACAATCTATTGGTTATGCCTCATCTAGCATACAAAGATTGATTCAGGAATTCTATCGAACACTTTTCGGGCGATAATTTTCCTATGATCTAGATTCAATTGATCAGGTTAAACCTAGCGTTAAGAACATCTATTGCATGAGGATTTAAGGATTATAAGACCTAAACATCTAAATTCACCATCTAATCACTCTAATCTACCTAGCCCATTTTCCTATTGAAACTACTCACAATCCACGAAGAAAACACAAATCCTCATATTAGAACTATGTTTTCCCATGGAAGAAATCGAAACAAACAAGAATAAAGAACAGAAAATAAGAATTGGAAAACTAAAATCAAATAGACTCAAAAGTAGAACAAGGTTTTACAAAGAGTTTTTCAAAGATAAAATATGGAATAATCCTCATTAGGTCTTTCAAGTGTTTTTAAACAGAAGTATTTTTTTTTCTCTTTTTTCAACCGATATCGGCCGGTACAACCGGTACGGGTGGCCGATATCGGTACCGGTACTTTGAGACCAATACATAATGGCCGGTACACCTGTATCAGGCCAGGTGTACCGGTAGTTCTTGCCCGGTATGCTTCTTGTGCTTCATATCGGTTGATTCCAACCGATACACCCCAACCGATATGGGTGTATCGGTTGAAATGTACCGGTATTGATTCTTCGTGACAGGTATCGGTCTACCCCAACCGGTACGGGTGACCGATACCATGTCCGGTTTGACGCCTATAGCTTCTTTTGACTTCTTTCTTCTCGGTTTTAATTCGGTTTAGCTCCATCTTCCTTAGGTACCTGAAATATGCAATAGAATGCAAAATGCAACCTAAATTATTCTAAATGCAAGTGAACTAGCAAAAATGAGAACTAAATCGATGCATAAAGTGGTTAAAAACGCAATACATCAACTCCCCCGAACTTGTCATTTGCTTGTCCTCAAGCAAATCGCAAAGGATAGTAAGTGAAAGAGGTTTGAAAGTGAAAACCTCAAAACCAAAGTATGCTTCTAAAATAGGTGAAATCATTGTCCAATTTACTAGTTCTAAAGTGAGAACCAATCTAGTCCTATTAAAAAATCTTAGCCTTACTCATCACAACTTAATCGAGATCGATCCTAACTTCCACATGCATTCAAATCCATTCATCTCTTTAACATTCATTCAAATAGGAACCGTGAATCAAACTATGCACAATCAAGGGGCCTATTTGGTTCAGAGACTGGGTTAAGAGACAAAAATGATCTCTCTTTGCCGCGTTTTTTTTTCAAATCAAAATAAGGATCACTCAAAAAGGAAAAGAGCTTTAGTAGAACGCTAAAGGTGAGAACACATGGATGTATATAAGAATAGGATTCCATCTACCCAATACCCAAAAGCTCAAAGTTTTGCATAAAGAACATGGAGAAGAATCCTAATCTACCATTTTACCGCCAAAATACCCATCCTAATTGTCTACCCTTTTCCCTTCAAACTCTTGTTGATCATAAACTTAGAAGGAGGATTTATTCTTTTCCTAGCCTAGCGGATTGGTTGTTCTACTAACTCCAAGGGCTTAAGGCTTTCTCTTTTTCTTTTTCTTTTTTCTTTTTTTCTAATTGCTTTTTGCACCAAGCCTTACCCTTTTATTTGCTTTTTCTTTTATTTTCCCAATCCTTTACTAGGCAATTCCATTTCATTTTTATTTCTTTGATCCCCTCCTAAGCTTCTTAAAACATTTTTCCCCCTTTTTCAACCATGATCAAACCGGCAATCTAAATCCCAAATATCCCAATTCATTCCCGATCCATTCCGAACCTAAACCTATCTAGTTCAAAAGTCGTGAACTAGAACTACATGAAATTCGATCCTTGTCAGTTCAAACCTAACACTTTCTACCAAGCTCTTTTCATAAAAGTCATACCACTCCAAAAATCGATTTATGGCTTGAAATAAGGTTGATTTAAGGTGGGGAAACTACTTGGACTAACAAGATTGGTAAAAATGGAATAAGATAGTCCAAGTATGTATATTCTATCCACAAGTCCAAATCTAATGCATAGACATGATATTTAGCAATCAAATTAAGGTTCTAATAGATATAGATGAATTTCAAATCAAAGCATGCTTCCGAAAGGCAAAGATCATACAATTCCATATTCCAAGCAAGGTTCAATCTTAGTTAGGATTCGACTAGTTAGCAATAGACAACTAATAACTTGGGCAATGAATCCAACTAGCAAAGACGCATACTTACAAAGCATTTTCATCACAGATTTCCTATGCATATGATGCATTCTAAACAAAATGAAACTAAATGCATTTTTTTGTTGAAAATTTTAATTTTTTTTTTTTTTTGGATTTTTGAAAACTTTAACTATCTACAATGCAAATGATGCATGATAA
>OVBE01006097.1:0-20462 GCA_900406425.1 Iberis pinnata
TTCATAATATATATATATATATATATATATATATTATTTTGGTGTAAACTATAGGTTGAAAACAAATTACAGATTCGTGACATAAAATACAAAATCTTAACGTTTGATATTTTATTTGCAAACCTAAAATCCGATATATAAATATATAAATTTTGTTTGTATTTAATTTTTTAATTTACAATTCTAAACTAATTCCTAATATATTTAGAATTTAGTAATATTATGTATTGTAAATAACATATGAGATACTTTTTAGTTTAATTTCAAATTAATAATTCTTGATTAGCAAACTCAATTTATTTTCTTGCAATGACTTATCAGAACTCATATCACCGGTTATGTTTCACTAATGTTACTTTTTTGAATCCTCGATTTTATGAACGGAGCTAGTACTCATGTTAAAGTTTGAAGAATATTCGATCACTTTCATTTTGAATATGAAACTTTGGAACTCATATTGGCTGATGGACATGTTAGTCAAATTTATGTTGATGTTGTTAATTCTAATGTTTATTATATATTTATATAATTATTTTAGTATTATTATATATGGAAATCACATACAAGTAACCATTTAAAAAGAGTTTATCTCACAAATTTGATCTAAATTGTGCGAGAGTGATTGTATTATATTGTTTGATTTTAAATTAATTTCTGTTAGTGGTGATTTTCATCCAACAATACACGATTTTAAAATTGTATGCAAACCAACAACATCTATATAAAAATTCTCTCTAGAAGTTCTGACAATTACTCCAATTTTGTTGATTTTGATGATATCAATAATAGATTAGGTGATCCATGTTTTGTGTCGGTAAATTATATTTATTTATATATATGTAATAATTTATTTTCCTTATTGTTACATTAATTTACTTTATATTTTATGAAAAAAACACAGATTTAATCGGTCAAATTGTCAACATTGGTAAGTTAGGGTTTAAGGCTTATGGATTTAGGGTTTGGAGTTCAAAGTTTTGTGTCTGTGTTTAAGACTTATAGATTTAGGATTTAGTTTTAAAATTTTAAGAACATAATTTAGATCTATATTATATAAAGAATTATATATAACTTTAAGAATCGTCTTAATTACGGAAATTTAATTTGTATTTTCTTACAATTCCCATCTTAAATTTTTTTCTCTAAATAATATTAAAATAGTGATTGTTTAGGGCTTATAGTTCAGAGTTTAAAGTTTCGTGTTTGCGTTTAAGGTTTATGGATTTAGGGTTTAGTTTTTAACTGTCAAAAACATAATTTATATAATTAGATGAAGAGTTACATATATAACTTTAAGAATCGTCTTAATTACGTTTTATGCCATTTAACTTTTTATATTTTTTACAATTCCCATTTAAACTTTGTTTTAGATTTAATACATGGATTTATAGTTTTAATAGATAATGTTTTTAACCATCAATCAAATAATTTAGTTTTTTGAGCTTAAACAAACAATATTTTGAGCCGTGGCTTTGTTATTCTTTGTAAAAAAAATTTTGTCAATATATTTACTTACAATGTCAAGTAAATTAGTTTTGTTATTATTTAAAATTGAAAGAAAATTAATTATTATTCATGTAATTTTTTTTTTTGCGAGTAAATATAGGAAAAATATATTATTGATATCAATATATACATGATATGTTAATTAAAATTTTATAATATATTTTCTTTTAACTAACTAAAATAAGAAGCCAAATTTTAGTTTGGTAATTCTTCATCTCCTTTTATTGTATCTTTTTGCTCATTATATTTTTTCCACAAATAATCGGCTCATTTCGTATATGAAAATAATAAACTACAAAAGTATTAAAAAAAACTATTGATTATCTCTTGTCATACTCAGAGTAATATAATTCCCATCATATTATATAATCGATGTTATAAATAAAGATGTAATTTAATATTTAATTATTGATAGGAAGCATAAATAAGATTAAAACAAAGATTATCTTTGGTTTATAGTTTAGAGTTTTGTTTTAGTATTTGGGTTTATGTTTTGGGTTTAGTGTTTAGTTTTCTAGAAATAAATGAAATTTATATTAGATAAAAATATAAAAAATTACATACATAAATATAATTTTAAGAATCATCTTAATTACTATTTATGCCATATAAATTTTGTCTTTTAGAATTTTTTTATATATTTAATATTTCTTTTATAGTTTTAAGAATTACTGGTTCTAGTGAAGCGACGACTTTCTGTTTCTAGCCGGCTCAACGACCGTCGGCCTTCCCACTGGTGGCTGCTCTGAGGTTTCGGCCTCTCTTTCCTTTGGATCTGGTTATTTTGTTCGTTTTTTCCCTTTGTTCGTGGGCTTTT
This sequence comes from Iberis pinnata, assembly GCA_900406425.1. Taxonomy (NCBI): domain Eukaryota; kingdom Viridiplantae; phylum Streptophyta; class Magnoliopsida; order Brassicales; family Brassicaceae; genus Iberis; species Iberis pinnata. Next base: position 2,324 of record OVBE01006097.1, read on the forward strand.
TCAGATCTGGATCTGGTTTGCTTCGGGTCACATCGCCGGCAACCGATTCCTTACCGGTTGTGTCCGCAGTTTAGGAGGTGTGTTCGGTGGTTCGGGTTCTTCGTTCTACCGTATCGTTCTTCGTCGACCTCAGGCTTTTCTCCGGTTTAGTGTGAGGTCTCGGCTAAGATCATTTTTCGGTTTGTTCTAACGTTAAGCCTTCGGCTCTTTGTTTGTGGGTTTGAAGTTTCATCGTGTGGAAGGTCTTTTATTTTCTGGTGGTTTTGTTTTTGTTAGTCTCGTTGTTGCTAGAAGCAGCTTCTTTCTTCATCAGGTTGGTTCTCGGTTTGCTGTCTTCTTGTTGTTGTGGTAGAATGACTAGGTCGTCTAGCCTTCTTTCGATTATCTGCTTGTCAAAGGGGTATTTTTCGGTCAGCTGTCCTACCCAGCTCCTTTTGTTCGGTTTCCATTGCCTTTGTCTGGTGCTTGTTCATCATCTCCTCTAGTTGCGTTTGTCCATCAGCTTCGTCTCTTTGCGTTATTGTTCTGAAGATGTTTAAGGTCAAGGTCTTTGCCTTGGAAGCTGGGACATCCATCCTCGAGTCTATTCGCAGTCATCTCTGGAAGTTAGGAGCTCTAAGTTCTCTTTCAGATCCAGCCCGTGACTGTCACCTTCTAGAGCCTTCTCTTCAACGCTTTATAAGTTTCGTCTTCTAGTTGGATTTACGTCAGCCTCTAAGGTTGCGCCTCTGTGGTAAGTTGCGGCTTCTCGCTTCGTGTTTGTGTTCTTCTCCTCCCTTGTTTTTCTTTGTTGTTGTTCCTTTTTATGTGTTGTATTTCTATTCTGAAACGAAAAAAAAAAAAAGATATTTTATTTATTAAAAACAATCAATCATGTAATTTTAGTATTTTTGGATTAAACAAACAAACAACCTCGCTATAATTTTGTTTATCTTTCTATTATATTCGTTGTATAAACCCAGATTATGATTTATTAATTAATCTATGGTTTTTGTTATTTTTAATTTTATTCAGTGATATTATTTTTGATTTTCGAAAATGTGATATGTTACATTTATGTAATGTTTTATTTTTAGAAAATCAAACACGATTATTTGGAAAAATAGATACTTAATCCTTATAAACATAGAAAGTTACTCCCTTAACCATTAACACAAACTTACAGAGAACTACATTTACTATGTTTTATTCATAAGAATTTGACCTCACGACTTAGGAGTAGGACGAATCCGTGAAAAAATACGAATTTGAAGCCAACATTAAAAAAACTGAAACTTTTAAAAATGTCTAACAAAATATAAAAGTGATTAAAAGATATATTGAAATTTATTTGTTAAAGAAATAAAATTGTATGTATTTTAAAATATGTGCAAAATTCTTTCAAAATCCACTAAAAACTACTTGATTCCGGTCTTACGAATTACATTTCATTTAATGTTTGTGGTTATAGTAATTCTAGTGAGAGTTGCTATTGGTTTATGAGAAAAACTAGTTTGAAGAATGTTCAATCTTCAAAGACAACTTGGGTGTATTTTGTATCGGTTAATCAAAAGAATAATTATATCAAATTTGTAATACAATTACATCAAGAAAACCAAAATCATTGACCAAATAATAAAGTTTCATAAAAGTAACAAAATTTAGATGAAAACATATCAAGGAAGAGGAAATATGAATTTTTGCAACAGATTTATCAGTGGTATTATCACCAACAAAAACCATTAACTCAAAAATGCTTTTGATTAACCTATACATATCGCACCTAAAATTTCATTGAATATTAAACACCTTCAAATACTAACCAAACAGAACCAATAAACTATCGTGACTATTTTTCTCTTTATTATTTAACATTTTACTTTAAAATATGTAGTGTTTATATTTGTTCAGGCGATCTCATTTGCCTTTTAAAAATAATGTTTTGTTATTTTGTTTTTAAACATGTGTATTAATTTCATGTCAGATCATCATAACCAAACTGTATAAAATGTAAATTAGCCAAATATTTATCCGTTAAATATATTTAAAATTATCATATCTTTTCATGTAATTGTTTATCAATAAATAAGATGAAAACCATTTTTTATCCGAATTAGTTCAATTATAGAATTTCTTCTAGATTTATAATATTATATATAAATTATTTGGATCGACAATTTACAACCCCCTCAAAATTCTCATATCACTTTCTGTCTATCCAAAGTTTAGGCCTCTGTCTAAATCACCATGAAATAAAATTTGCAATCTATTTCTCCACGAAATCAAATTTTTATATCTAGAACCACACAAAACGTGATTTATATTAAAATTATATTTAAAAATTACTAAATCAAAATTTACCATCAAAAAATTATAAAGATTCAAAACAAATTCTGAATTTCTTTAAAAAATTCAATAAAAATACAAAAAACCAATTTCAAAACATGTTTACATTTTAATAAATTAAAAAAGTAAAAAATTAATAAATCAATGTTGATTTAATAAATTAAAAAAGTAAAAAATTTACAATGGATAAATATTTTTTACTTTTTTAATTTATTAAAATGTAAACATGTTTTGAAATTGATTTTTTGTATTTTTAGTTAATTTCTTAAAGAAATTTAAAAATTTTTTGAATTTTAATAATTTTTTGATAGTATAATTTTGATTTAGTAATTTTTAAACATAATTTTAATATAAATTACATTTTGTTTGGTTCTGGATATAAAACTTTGATTTCGTGGAGAAATAGATTACAAATTTTATTTCATGATGATTTAGACAGAGGCCTAAACTTTAGGGGGAGAAAAAGTGATATGAGAATTTTGAGGGATTGTAGATTGTCGACCCAAATTATTTAAAGTTGTTTAAATTAATTGCAAAGTCATTCACAAGTTTCTAGTACTAACCAAACAGATTAAGAAAAACAATCATGATAATTTTTCTTTTTACCACTTAACAATTTACTTTTTTTTAACAACTTCCGTTGAACATTGTTAAAATACAAAGTAGTAACAAATTCTAGTATGGTTATAATTTATTCTAGACCCATAATGTCTGAATAGTTTTTGAAATAAAAAAATTGCTTGAACAGATGATAATATTATTACATTCAAAATCCAAAATTGTACCTTAAGTAATTTATGAAATTCCATTTGAATGTTTAAATAAGTATATTGTATTTTATTTTTATATAGGGTAGTAATGGACATGCGACAAGAAAAATATGTCTTATCCTTTATCACACATTGCATATATGTTGCATTACAATTTACTTTGTGGACTAATATATAATAACAACATACTTTAAATAATTTAAATTATAATACTTGACTATAACAACTTACTAGTAAATATATTTATTTGGTCATAAGACACAATTTGACTATGCAGTGCCATTTAGTATTGAAATTTATAAATAAGATGGATAGTTTAAATTGTGGTTAAAATTCATATATTGATTTATGCTAAAATATATATGATTTATTTGTGTATAAAGATATCTTTTCTCATAACTATTTACTAACACAGAGAAAAATGTAAACAATTCCATCAAAAAACCCAAAATCGTTACCTAAATAATAAAATTTTAGAAAAGTTACAAAAGTCAAATGAAAACATATGAAAATGAGACAATATGAATTTCAGCAATATATTTGTCAATGACATTAGATCCAACAAAAACCATTAACCTCATAATGGTTATTTCAAAAAATGCTTTTGATTAACTTATGAATATTGCATCCCACATTTCTTTGAATATTAAACTACTTCCTAATCTGATTTTCCCCTAAAATAATGAACATATGAGAATAATTCCTACATGGTGAAATCTCTTTATTGGATAAGCTAGTTGAAACAAAGCAAATATCCCATGAACAGTTGATAAACCCAAAACACATACATGAATAGTCTAGCAATTATATGTAGTAAAAAATACTAGGATAAACATGATAAGAGGTACCACAAATCTTACTTCTTTGTAAGCTCTACCTATTATTGTTGGAGTATATTTCAAAAATCGACTGTGCAAAATATGTGCAAATTTTTTTCGAAATCCACTAAAAACTACTTGATTCTAGTCTTACGGAGTACATTTAATTTAGTGTTTGTGGTTATAGTAATTCTAGTGGGAGTTACTATTGGTTTAGGAGAAAAACTAGTTAGAAAAATGTTTAACCTTCAAAGAAAATTTGAGTATAATATGTATCGGTTAACCAAAAGAATAATTATATCAAATGTATAATACAATTATATCGAGAAAACCAAAATCATTGCCCAAAAACAAGGTCTCTTGACTGAGACAGTCACTCATTGTCATGGTTGTTGAAATCTCCATTGCCTTCTCTCTATGGTAGCTAGCTTGACGGCGAATATCTTCAATTTGTGATTTGTTATACTCACTTGCAGCTTCTTCTTTCGTTAGTACATGATGTTCTTTTTCTTCTGTGTGATAATCTTAGTCTTGTGTGTTAAAACCACCACTTCCCCTTTCTTTTTTTTTTTTTTCCCCTCCACTTCCTCCTCTTCTTTTCTTAGTGCTTAGGCTACGACTTATTATCCTTCCCAACATTTTTCTCTCTTTCTTTGATTTTTTTTGAAAGAACAAACAATGGTCCATGTATATATACAAGTCCTCCTCCTGCAACTCTCGTCTCTTCTGCAACAGCAAGTACTTCATTACTTTTCCTCTTCCTCCTTCTGCAACACTCTGTCTTCTTCTGTAAGTCATTACTTTTCCTCTTCCTCCTGCAACCCTGCAACTTTGGCTTCTGCTTTCTTTTCCTCCTCTCGTTTCTACAAGATTTATTCCTCTGATTTGATAAAAATATTTATGTGTCACTTAAATATTTATTTTTATTTTTATTTTTTCAAAAATATATTTTTTTGTTTAAACTGAAAAATAAGCAATTTTTTTTGTAAAACAATCTTCTATATATATTATTATTATTATATTTTCTCAAAAATATTACATGTTTGACTGATTTTTATTTAAAAGTATGCAAAAGTAGATTTCAATTTTAATTTGTCCAAACAAAAAATAGTAAATACAAAAAGTTATTTGTGAAATAAAGTAAGTGAAAAAGACTCTAGTTACAAATAAATAAATAAAAAAGAGAATATAAATAAAGGTATGATCATGGAGCATGGCCTATGCAAGTGAAGTTAAGTCAACAAAACTTTAATGACTCCTTATTCCATTTTAATTGTCATTTATTAGTCATTTTTAGGCATCCGATATTCATTTAAAATGCAAAAAGATATCATTATCCCTAAAAATCAGCGACGTTGCTAACGATTTTTATTCTTTTTTATTGTCATCAACATAGAGAATTGTGTATATGTTATGAGCGACGATTTAAAGAAAATATAAACGTTGGAAATAAAAGAAAGAAAATTTATAATATTAAAATAAAAAGGAATATTTGTGATTTACTATCATAAAGTATCAACTTTTTTACGTGTAATTCTAAGGGCATTACATGAACTATTTTGTTTGATATGATTCTGTCACGTGATTAACTGTAGTAAAATATTTACCTATTTTTAAAAATATGCTTTTCACGTTTTTTTCCGTGATTGAAATACGTATTGTAATTAGAAAAACATTTTATAAAATAATATTTTTTTCCATTGGAAAGGTATAGCACATTCTTTTGTTCAATACAAAATACATATCCATCCAAACAGTAAAATGAATTTCATTTGCAATTAAAAATTAAGGTACAATTTTAGATTTTGAATATAATAAAATTATCTATTCAAATACATTTTGGGTCAAAATCTATTCAAACATTATGGTTCTAGAATAAAACAAAATCATACTATAATTTATTATTACTTAGATTTATACAGCGTTCAAAAAAAACAGTTTTCTTTATTTATAGTATAATGTTCTTTTTTTAAAGGTAAATGAGATCGCTGAACAAATATATAAACACTACATATTTTACTAGTGTTGTGTATATTTTTTATATGACATTTTTCTTTTGATCAACAAAAAATTTCACTTATAACTTTTACTATCAACCCCTAAATTTTAATCTTAGCATTATATTATAATAAATAATTTTTAATATGACTTCGATTTTGTCATTGATTTATATTGATTTACACTGAATTATATTTAGTATTCTCCAAAATATGGGAAAGGAAACAAAACTATAGATTTTATGATTTTTTGTAGACGAAAACTTTATTAGCTTTTTTGCATGTAATAAATTGAATTATTTAATGGATTTTAACATTTATCATTTATGTTAGATTTGATCTCATCACCCTCACCAACTAAAGGAAATATATCTCTTTATCCAACGTTCACAAGAAATTCTCACAAATCTTTGTATTATTTTTATTTGTATTATGTTCGTTATGTGCTTTATTACATATTATTTTTTTAGGGTTTCACCCATCTCTGTATATAATATCATTTCAATCTCCATCTATTAGCTACAACTATCGTTAGACACAAAAAAATCATCATCATTTATCTCTCTTTCTCATTTTGTTTCTCTCTCACATTTACTCTTATCTTTTACTATGGATCTCCAAAATCTCATAAACATAATTTTCAGTATCTTATGTTTTTTAAATGGGTAGCTAGGTTTGTTTCATGGTTGTACACATCTAGGTTTGTGTTAACGATTCGGGGAGTAGCTTTAGATTGGAGGAGGTGTCTTTATTTAGTAAGGTCTAGTGTTTGGGAAAAGCTTCTAGATTAAAAACCAACTAGAACTTACTTGATTCCAGTTCTATGGACTACAAGTGATTTAGTTTTTGTGGGTTTAGCAATCATAGTGGTAGTAACTTTTGTTCTAGGGAAAAATTAAGTTAGGAGGATGTTTAACATTCAAGGAAATCTTGGGTACAATATGTATAGGTTAACCAAAAGTATATTTGAGTTAATGTTTTGAGGTTAATGGTTTTTATTGTTGAAATGTAAATCTTGGGTGCAATATACATATGTTAACCAAAATTATATTTGAGTTAACTGTTTTGAAGTTAATATGAGGATTTTATAGGGATAATGTAAAATCTCGGGTGCAATATATATATAGGTTAACCAAAAGTATATTTGAGTTAATTTTTTTGAGGTTAGTCATGAGGGTGTTTTTAGGGATAATGTAACTGATAAATATGTTGCTGAAATGCATATTGCATCATTGTATGTTTTTATGTAAATTATGTTACTTTTCTGAAACTTTGTTATTTGGGCAATATTTTGGCTTTCTCGATAAAATTGTATTCCAAATTTGATATAACTACTTTTTTGATTAACCGATACATATTACACTCAAGTTATCCTTGAAAGTTAAACATTTTTCTAACTAATTTTTCCTCTAAATTAATGGTAACTCCCACAAGAATTACTATAATTACAAACACTAAACTAAATGTACTCCATAAGAAAGGAATCAAGTAGTTTTTAGTAGATTTAAAAAGAATTTTGCACATATTCGAAGAATTAAATCTTCTTCTTTAAAAACAAAATCAATTACCTCGACATATTTCAGATCTTCATGGAAATTTTGCTTTATATTTTTTGAAGCAAAATATTAAAATATTGCATTAAATTATTAACAAAATCTAACTTGACCACTATTTATAAAAGCATAGTAGAAAATATATTTATTAATTGCAACAAACAAAACTAAAACTATGCATTAACCATTTGGTTGCATTTATCAAAACTATTACCGGGACATAGTGCGGCCACCAAGTGGGGTGAAAAGTAAAGTAGTTCAACGGATGTACAAAATTGATGTGATGGATGATAGTCTCTCCCGTGTAAACCAGAAGCTCATGTGTGGATGCTGCAATGATGTCGTCCACGAGATCCTCGGGATCCATGCCACTGCTGCAGTAAAGAACGGCCAAAAGAACACGCATAGTAGGTTGGACATCCTTGATTGCCTCGAGAATGTATATAGCGCCTATATATTCGACTTGTTTGAAAGCGAGGTCTATTGCGTGGAGGTACAACGCGTAAGGGTTCTTCGTGGACAAGCATTTATTGTACACGTAATTCAGTGCCGACCACGAGAGAACTGCTTCTGGGTAGTCTGGGTGCTTGTCTAAACGTAACATTGGCAAAATGGTGACATCGTACACCCAAAATCTACCTGATTGGCATGATCGTAAGAGACCCTTCAACGCAGTTAGACCTTCTTCTGCGTATATTTGTATGATCTTGGTGATTAAATCCCTCGGAAGCGGGTATGGTGCATCATAGCGACGTAGGAAAACCATGAACAATTGTATGAAATATGATGGTATTGCTTCGTTGCTTCTCTTCTTTCCTTGGGAGGAGCTGAATATAAACATGTTGGGTATTGGCGTGCTTTCGCGCCATCGTATGTACAAGTTTTTGGCGCCATTCTAATACTATCAATTTACGGATAGGTTATGAATGGATGCGTATACTAGCGTCCACGCATCTGCCACGTGCATGCGCATGTGTTTCGTTTGTGTGAAGAAAAGTTGGGATATAATTAGGTGGTACAAAAGGTCTTACAACTGTGGATTGATGGGATGTTAAGTCTAGACTATGTCAGGTGGTACTAGGACTTTGAAAATCCTTCATTAAATGCAAGCGTCCCGAGTATGCTTAAGTGTAATGATTCGCTTTTGGGACCCACTTGATGGAAGTGTTTCTCTGCTAATTTCGATAATTTTAATATTTTAGAAATCGCTCCTCTTCATTGTCCCGTGTACATTCACCCCTACTCAGGTTGTACATACTTGTGTCATATAAGCATCATTGTGCAATCTCATGCAGTGGTCCGATGTACAATCTCCAACGTGTACACGTTGTCCATCATTCATTCGTACACGGGCACCTCACGACACCTCTCGTCCATCGCTGCTTTCTCGTACACTCTTTTTTCTCATGCACCCATAATTCAGTGTACATTCCATGTGCAATTGGGTGTCCATGGAAAGTACATCTTATATGCCGATGTTATCGGCTCAACAGCATTGTAGAGCAAGTTACACGAGAGAGGCAATGATGTGTACACGAGCGAGGCATGTGTACACATTTGAAATTGTACGCACTAGGATCTATATGCCACAGGAAGTGGTAGTTTATCATCCATTAAATACATCACCAAATGATTAACAACTTGCACCATGAAACTATAACCACTAAGTATCGATACATAAGACTAGGCGAAACCACACATACATAACCACATTTATTTCGCACATAAAATCCACCTAAAACTCCTTCAGTCTGCACACCATTTCCCCGGGGTTTCTCATGTTTCCTTCTCCTCGGAAGAGGCTAAATATAGCCCGTCTTTTGACGTCTCAGTTGTTCCTTCATCCTCCGACTCCGTCCCCGCTGATGCCGCCCTAGTTGTTGATCCTGCCGTCGGCTCATCCGAATCTGCCTCTGACGACACCGATGAAGCAGACGACGCAGTCGACGATGACGAGGAAGTGAGAACATAATACAACAGTATCCTTTCGATCGGAGAAGCATATGTTATCTCCTCCTCGTCTGGTAAGATCGGCAATGTTCCATCCGGGGATGGACTGTCATCTCAACCCCATCTATTAGGCGCCTGCATTCCCATGTCTTTGCTTATCAACTCGCCTTTACTGTGTAGGTTCGCCATTGACTACGTAGATGCTTAATAACTCCCCTATGTCTCTGACCTTTATGGAGTGTTCCACCTAGGGCGTTCTAAATCTCATTTAAAATTATGTGTACGAAACTTTGATACAATAACATCCACGTGTACTATGTCTCCATACTTACTTCCATGTGTACTATTGTTATATCCCACCTATGGTTACTGCATACTCGTTACTCAAACTTTATTTCATTTTCTGCTTATAAACTTTTGAAACTAAAAACAATTCATAACAATACTATCACCACGCGTCCCCACTTCTCGATGACAATTACAAATCTCTAATGGTTAGCTCAACATATTTTCAAATTATACTAGCACCTAGGTTAACACACAATGCCGCCTCACACACTTTATGTCAAATCATCTTTAAATCGCACTTAATGAGCATATTACTCCTATCAAATCATCATTAAAACCCACTCACCCTTCTTACGTACAATCTTACTATTCCACGTGTTCTCGCTAGGTAACAGTCGCCATTGCCTTATTACTCAAACAAAGATTCAAGACTTAATCCACTTATACGTTTCACATCCAACGTGACACTATACCGCATGGGTGTACACCATAGCAATGTCCATATTTGTTCACCCTCACATTATTACGAATAGCCAAAAACAAATTCTAAGAAGATACAACCCCAATGCCACATTAGCTGGCAACGCAAGCTGCATTCATTCTCCTATTATATTGTAAAAGTTGCCTCTTATCTAAATAATCTATTTTCCCTACTTAATTCTTACTATTATCCCCACTATATAATATACGCTCTAATGTACCAACTTCTCTCACATCCTACATATGTGTGCCAACGCCTGATACCTAGAGTGTGACATGTCATGCTTACACGTCACAACACTTCAATACGTGTGAAGCTTAAACCTATGGTCAACCGACTTATGCGTACTACAATGTATCATATCAATTCCATCGTCATACAATGTCCATATGGATCTCGAATTATGTCCTATTATGTTAGTGTCTATATCGAATACGTGTCATATTGATTTTACATTTATTAGTGTCCATGCAGAAAAAAAAATGGTCAAACGTCCACCAACAGTCGCGTCTTTTGACTTACCAAGCCATTTACTCGGGCTACATATTTAACCCCCAGTCCACAATTCTTCATCCATCTCCTCACTCTTTGAAATGTTGGTTCTCCTTACACCACTTCTAATTTCCAATCACCTTTCTTACATTGTTCGCCATTTCGTTTTAATTTACAATCTATTCATATTTCCATTTTTCTATTTTTCAGATGGACAACAACGGGAAGCGGAAAGCGAGTGAATATGATGTGGACGGTCAATCAAAACGTCAAAAATATCACAACAACTTGTCAGACAATTTTGTGGACGATCGCTCCGATGAAAATTCCATGGACGGTTCTCTTTAAGGTTACAACGATGAAGATCTCGACGAATTCTATTACCCATTCGAAAAGCCGGACGTTGATCATTCTCCTCCTGTGAAGACAAATTCCTCCTCCGACTCAACCGACGACGAAGACAAGCCGGACTCTGACGAATCAGACTCATCCACATCGAGCTCCGACGACGATGACAGCGACGCGCCGTTCTCTCCAAGAAGGGATGCACTTAGATATTCTGATTCCGAGTTGGATAACTTCACTGACGAAGACAACGACGCCAACCACTGACCATATTGGGAAATTTAAATAGGGGAAACTATAGTTTCTCAATTTGGAACATTTCTATTTTGCTTTCCCGGTTATGTAATATATTGGTCTTCTTTGTACATCCGCCCTCCTATAGTGGGTGACTAATATCAATACTATATTTTTTTGTGGGGGAACTCTAGTTTTCCAGTTCAAAGTTTCAACATAACAAACATTCTATATGTACGTTTGTTACTTCGTTAAAACCTCCATTAAATTTCGCATATGTTTTGCCATGGATAATTTTCCATGTTGGCGCGTACACGGTCGCGTACACTTCTGTCTACGTTCCTCGTACATTCAATTCAACAGGCCAATTACATATCTTGTTTTATGTATGACCATATATCGTCCATACAAACAACATTACATTGTACATTGTTGTCCCTAATCCTTTTAATATATGCTTCTCTCCTTTTAGTCCAATCCCTACCCCCTTTATTATCTACTTCTCTCCTTCATTTTTAACTCATCCCTTGTCACCATGTCATATTCCTCAAACACAAGTTCGATTTCTCGTCATAACACTTCTTCCCTACTACTTGGTATTCCCACCATTTGTTCATGCGGGGCGAGGATCATATGTAAAACATCAAGAACATCGTCCAACCCCGGGAGACGTTTTTATAGGTGTATAACTGCATAGGTATCCCAATCCATCTCTTTCCATTTTTTCACTGTCCTTCAAAATCCCCTTACTAATGTTTCTTTCTCGCTTTTTATAACTATATACTAGACCGGTCCAGAACACACTTGAAAATGGTGGGACAAAACTGTTGAAGAGGAACTCCTTCTACTCTGTGCTGTTACCCAAGCCGCAAACCCATCCACAAATGTCGTTGACACACTCACCACTATCAATTATCAGATTACAGAAGTTGAATCTAAACTAGATGTAATAGGCCAGAAAATGAATGAAACCAACCAATTAACTCGGTTTTCCAAAGTTCAATTCGGTATATGAGTTTAATTTGCGTTATCCTTCGTCTAAATTGTAAGGAAATATGAATATTGATTAATTAAACCAAAGCCTTAATTAAATGTGTTTTAGTTTTTTTAAGCAAAAGCAAATCATACGGGCCCACTATGCCATCATTACATTTCATGCGTACCCAACTCACCAACATGTACCGAAAGATTCTCATCTCTCTTAACTTCAAGTGTCACTTATACCACACACCTGACAATGATAAGTCCACCAATCATATCAACCATCTGTAGTCAAAGCGTATTCCAATACGAACACCGAAAACTACGACGTAACTGTTTATTTAGGTTTTTCCCATTTATTACGTCCACATCCACAACCAATCGTACATTATTTCCACGTACACAAACAACACACAGAAATTACCCCGTCCACACATATAGTTAGCCATTTTCCTCTAGCCTATGATACGCTCCATATAGCGCTCTAGTAAACACTCGGTGTATGCCATGTCGAGATTATACGCAAAAAAAACATTCAATATGTCCACGCATTCATGAAAATAACACTATAATGCTATGGACCCCAGACACCTTGTGTATTCTATCACTGTTTGTGGCCCCAAAATATGTGTTCAGTTCTTCATCCCGTGTTTTCAAAACGTAGTTTGCAATCACTCTTAAATGTACGCTTTAGCTACCTAGTACTACGTTTCTCATGATGAACTATGGCTTTCCTCAAAATTTTGTCCTCGCCTTCCAACTTAATTTACAATCAACAAACTTTTCATACACACCAACAACACACAATTCTTGTACGCAGAAAACAATTCAACATATCCACGCAATCAGGCAAATAATACTACAGTATCAAAGACCACGGACAACCTATGTACGCTCTCATTGCAACGTCCACTCCTGCATTCCTCATGTAACTACCATACACCACAACACTGTCTTTTCTCGTTGGGCAACTCCACATACCACATCTCACAAATGGTGGCCCCTGGACATGTGTACATTGCTTCACCCTGTGTTTCTTGGACGTCATTTGCAATTACTCTTACATGTACCCTTTATTAACCTCGTACTACGTCTATTGTGCTAACTAATGGCTTCTATTAAAATATTGTTTTAGACTTCCAACTTAATTTACAATCAACAAGCTTTTCATACACAACAACACCAAAAGCCTGCATTAACTTCTCGAAATGAAATTACATACTCCCATTACATTACACTGCATAATCGACAAAAACTACAACCATGCCCCCAAAAGATTCTCCAAACTCTTTCCTATCCAATCATGTTTTTTCAGCTTGTCCTATTGTGCCCCAGCACCTTGCATCTTGAACACTTATTCGTCTGGTTATTCCCCTACAACGCAAATAAACAAAAACATATAATCCATGTGGCCGCCCCATACGTACATAACTAAATGACATACCGTTATCTCGTCAGTTGACGGTATGCGTATCTCCCTTGGCCTTCCTGGAGGTCTTCTTGCTCGAAGAGGCATAAGCACCCTGCCCTTTATCTCATTTGGTATGTTCACATCATCTGGCCATACTTCTGGCATTATTACCCCTGTATAGGTTGCACACCAAGTTTTCGTTTTGTAACAATCCTCCACTAGATCTTCATACGGTATATCAATTGAGTCTGTAGCAAACATCGCGTGTCCACATGGAACCTTCATGCGATCATATACTTTACAAGTACATTTGCGTATATCCAGTTGTACCACCTGCCTCTCCCCACACTTACCATTAAATTGGAAAGTCCAATTGTCTATTCTTTCAACTTTGCATCCTACGGTCTTGCTTTTGACCTTCATCATATGTTTTTCTGCTTCCGGGGTCACACAACTGCCCCAGTTTTGTGATTTTCTCCTCCTTAAACAAAACCACGTTGTCATAATAGATTGAATGAAATTTAGTAGCTCTATTATAGGGGATGAACGCCCCGTCCTAAACACATTGTTCATAATCTCACATAGGTTACTTGTCATCAAATTGTATCGTTCACCCCTCGAATGCGCTCTCGTCCAATGTGAGAAGCCAATCTTCTCCAAATACTTCACACACTCCCCATTACGCAACAATATTTTATCATATATGAACCTAAAGTACCCAACCTTCTAAGCAGATGCCGCTTGTACCACCATTTCCCCAAACCCTTGTTGTGAAATCTCGCTGTCACATTCCTTTGCAAATGAACCATGCAGGCACCATGATGTGCCAATGGAAACACATGGGCCTTAGCTTTGTATATTGATTGTGCTCTGCCTGAAATCAATGTCAAACTTGGACTGTCTACAACAATCCTCTCAATCTTCTCGAAAAACCACGTCCATGACTCATCATTCTCACTGTCCACCACCGCAAATGCGAGTGGAAACACCTGAAAATTTGCATCTTGTCCACAAGCTGTCAGCAGAATCCCTCTGTACCTCCCACCTAATTGCGTCCCATCCACAACAATAACACGCCTCAGTTTCCTAAATCCACTGATTGATGCACCAAAGGCAAGGAAACAATATAGGAAGCGCTCATGCCCATCACAACTTTTGTCTGATTTCATGTCAGTTATTGTCCCTGGGTTTGCCATATTTCACTAACTTGGTAAATTCCTCCTCGTACAACCCGTCCGCGACATCTGACGCAACCTCCCTCGCTCTCCAACACTTAATATATGATGCCGACACCCTCAACTTCTCCAGCACTAGCTTTTGAAACTGACCAGACCGCGGCCCATTAACTGCAGTTCCAAATTTTTTCCTGTACATGGCCGCTAAAACCTTGGATGTTGCACGTTTTTGTATCCGTTCCTCATTTCAATATCACATGAATGGATGACACAAGCTTTCCTAATCTCGTACTCTCCACTCTCATCTATCTCATGAGCCATTACTCTCCACTCACACTTTTCACCAACGCATGTTACGACAAAATAATTTTTCTTTGTAGTTGTTTGTTTAAACCGAAACATATCCTTTATAGCTACTATAGCCAGTGCAATTTGACAATCGCTCTTACAACTAAACCGCATCCCAACCTCAATCTTTTCCCCCTTCGAATTTACATCTAACTCCAAATCAGGTATGACACTTGTGTCAACGTCTTTGTCGTCGTACATCGGCGGAATGTCCCCATCATCATCACCTCCATCCTGACCCGCTCCATCAAGCCCATCTTCGGTGGACGTACTACAATCCAACTTGTTTTCCGGTGTACACATTATCTCAGGTGCATTTAAACCTCCATATGGGTCATCAATTAAAGGAGCCTCGAACTATGTATCGTACCCACGCAGTGATGTCTCCTCTGGGAATAACTCGCGTTCAACCATTGGAGATTCAATCCCAACGTCAAATGGACTACGATCTGTTTTTGTTGTTGTATTACTTTTGCCCAAACTAGCTTCAACCGCTTCTACATGTGCCAAAAGTTCCTCGTCTTTTACTAATTCCATTGGTTCAGCTTGTGAAAAACAACCAGTGTCTTCACTCATTGATACTGCTGAGTCTCTTATCGCAGTCACCCTTACACGTTTTGATGGTCGACTATTAGGCGTACAAATGGTACTGAATGACACAAATAGAGCCATTCCAGGTCGTTTGGAAAATTCAATTTGCACTATTGACCATGCCTGGTTAGTGTCACCAGTACTGGAGCTTGAATTTTTCCCATTCCATTTTCCTCGATGTTCGCCAGCCAGTAACTAAGGGTGACACTTGTATCGCCATTCTCAACTACACCAAACTCCCTACACACACTAGCGTGTGCACCGTCCAGCGTACAACCATCGTCTAAACTCACAAACCTTGACATCTTCTGTTTGCAAATAACAAAATCCCACTTTCCAAGTTCTCCGCAAATCCATTCACCACACATCACCATAATGTACTTCGCCATCTTTAAATTGTCTGACTTTACGAATCTGTACAAGAAAAACGTTACACTTAGAGGGCGTTCCAACACAAAAACTTTCCTCGTGTACACATGAACGTAAAAAACCTTTAAAAACCTTCGCTTACTGAAAGATGAAGCTTCCATTTGTCTTCCTAAACATGGTACATCTGTTGGCAGATATTCCCTGTTATCTATTGGTACATATGTTTTCTCTCACCTCGTTTCCTGAGTGATTTGTAAAAGTCTCGCCTTTTGGGAGATATAAAATAAAGAAACTTTGCAAAGCTGTCTACATCTCCAAGCCGTCCCAGACGACCAACCTAGACCTCACGCGCTCGCATAAGAATTGTCATACCACTCGGGTGAAGGTAGGACTATTTTCGTCCACAATAATTTCTCTTTCTTCTACAAAGTACACCATAATCAGAAAGTACACCAAACTGATAATACTTTGGAATAAGTCCTCCTTCATGAAAATGACCCATTTTTTATTACTAACGAGACAAAGGACAGCGCGTGAGACTACGACAGCGTAGTTGAAGCAATTAATTGTCCATCAAGCTGGCCCAAATATAGAAGCTTACTTCAGAAGATCTCCACTATAGCCGCCTCTTTTTCATCATGTCATTTTTTCTCCGCTTCTCCTTCCGCCAACTCCTTAGCCAGAGCTATTGCCAAAAGCGTCTCGAAATATGGAATGCTCCAATCATATCTAGCTTTAGGAGGACCGGCTTGGCTTCAATCCCGCATTCAAGACGAAGCAAATATTTCCTAATTTTTGGTAAAAATGGTTTGTTTTTATTTTGTTGTATTATCTTTTTGTTTCTATCAAATAATTGAGAAAAGAAAAAAAACGAGACAAAGGACAGTCTAGACAAAGGAGTAATACACTAGAAAGGTACAACAACAAAAATAAAACATTCAAAGATTAATTGGTCTCACTCCTAGATGGATGGTTATGATGAGTTTGTGAAAAGTTGCTATCTTTGAAAAATTTCTAAAAAGCAACACTACTTTGATGGAATAATAACTTAAACATAACTAAAATGGGAAAAAGTGCCAAATATATATATATATATATATATATATATATATTATATAATAAAATTTATATTATTTATATACAAACTTATGTTCTAGTTTCGAATCTCTTCGTTCGTTATGAGATTCAACTATATTTAGAAAGTTTAAATAGAATCATGATAAATAGATGTATTATGACCAGCGAAAATTTCAGTATAAACCAAATTATTAAAAATAACTTTTAGCATGAATCAATATATGGATTTGAAGCACAATTTAAACTTTATATCTTACTTAATAAATTTCAATACTATTAATTAAGATTTCGTAGTCAAATTATGTCATATGACAAAATAAGTATATTTACTACTACTTTTGTTTCATAATACTTTACTTTCTAAGTTTTATTTTTGTTTCACAAAACTTAATTTTTTACTTTTTACTTAATATTTTTATCTTTTCAAAAATAATCAATCTCACTTTTTAGCTAAAAATAATCATTACACACATTTATTAAAAAAATAATTATAAATTTTTTATATAATTAATTTAATTATTCATAATATTATTATTTTTACAACATTGAAATTTGGAAAATATAACTAAAGTGAGTTAAATAGAGAGAAACAAACAATATAATTATTGTTTTGTTAATACGTGTGAAAACTATAGAAAATCAAAATATTAAGAAACGGAAGGAATAGTAGTATTTGTATATACATTTTTTATGATTGTGCAGTAAATACAAATCTTTGAACTTGCTTAACTAACTTAATGAAAGACCGGCCACGCATAAATTTCTTAATAAATTAAAAATATCAAATCCCAAAGGTAGAACCTCACTACTATATCTTTGTAACATGTTAAATATATAATAAAACAAGAGTAATTCCTTGAAACACCATCAAAAGAATTTCAAATTCCAAAAATACCACACACTCCCAAAAGTTCCAAAAATACCACACACTCTC
>OVBE01006098.1:0-20460 GCA_900406425.1 Iberis pinnata
CGTCTCATATCCACCCATAAGGAGGAGTGAGGCCCGTAGCTATGAAGAACAGAAGACTGTGATTGATGACCTAGAAGCCATAGCTCCTGCAGGTAATACCGGAGAGGACAAAGTTGAAGGCTCAGAAAAAGCTCGAATCTGAAGCAGGAAACTTGCAGATCTGGCCGGACAGGAGCAACAACAGGGAGATCTTCAGTGGACGAGACCGAGAAGTGAGAAGACGACAGTAAGAGAGTCCTTTCCCATACCCGAGGTCTTTTGGGAGGGCACGATGACTCACATATAAGTCTCCGTCCAAAGAAAGCTCCGTCGTCGACCCGAGAAACAGAGGACAATTGATAGCGAAGCAGAGAAGCCATGAAAGTACAGGAACCCAAGAGATAGTGAAAGTAGAGACAAGGGAGGTGTGACGACGCCGGCCAAAATCGATGCGGCCGGCGCCGCCGCGGCTGCAAGGATGAGGTTTCGAAAATTAGGTCTTTTTGGGTGTTGTGCCCAACCTTGTATGATTAAGAACTCCGAACAAAAAGGATTCCGAATGGTTACAAATTTCTCAGTTTCATAGTTTTGAAGGTCTAGTCTTTTACAGAGTAACAAATGTTAAAAATACCACTGTCTATATCTAAGGAAAATAACTAAGATCGTCTAATTTTAGATGGATAAACATGCATTTCATTATTAGGTAAGAAACAATACTAGTTTCTCAATGGAATCAAAGACCATCTAATTATGTAATCATCATAATTCAATCGAAGAGATAAAAAACCACATGATGATTTTGATCAAAAGAGATAAAACAACGTAATAAACTCAAATCAAATTCCAGCAACAAAAATTACGGGTAAATAGAAAATTTGGAAAACCCAAAATTTTTAAAAAGTTTAGATTTAAACCATTGAAACAACTTTAATGTCTCATGATCTCAACTTCTCTTCTACATCTTAAATATCAACAACATTTTTCAAATTTTCGCTAGAAGAAGGAAAACGTTGGGGCTTGTGGGGGATGTCGGTGTCGTGGTGTTTCAGAACTTTCTTGGAAGGTTTGAGAGAGGGAGGCATCTCGCTGGAGAATCAGAGAGCCATTGGTTATCGAGAGCTAGGATTTTCAATCTCTTCTTCTGCTTGGACTCTGGATCATTTCCTTATCCTCCCTTTAAGATCTTTTAAATTGAGATTTTCATCCTCATTGAATCTTCGATTGAACGGAAGAGAACAGAGATTAGTCTAAGAGGGAAGATTGAACGATATGGAGAAAGGGAAGCGACTTTGAAAAGATACGAGATAGTGGGGCATCAGTATGATGATTTTTAAAAGGCTGATGTAGCAAGTTTGAAAAGCTCTCATCTCTTTCGTTTATATATTAACTTTGCAATTGACAAGTCTATCCTCGTTCCGGTTTTATGAAAAATTACGTTTATCCACGGATTATTAATTTGACTGAAATATTATGCAATCATAAATATATTGAAATTACTAAATATATCAGTTAAACCCTTTTACAAAATTAATGGCCCAAAAATATTATTATTATGCTCTAAAGATCATTTATTATTTAAATTTTAGGATAAATTATATTATAGTGTACCTTAAACACAAAGTATTTAGAAAAAAGTGTATTTGTTGCTTTTGGTGGACTTTTCGTGGTAACAAATATCATTTTGTTCTTAAAAGGAAAGGAGAGAAACATGGAGTGGTATTGATGTGTTGGTTGATGTGGTGTTTTTATTTTTCATCTTCAATCTTTAAAATTAATTAGTTGATAATATAAAACTTTTAAATAAAAATTATACCAAAAATTATATTTTTTTGTACTCTATAAACAAACTTTTTTTTATTTTGACACAAAATAAAATTCAAGTTTTATGACGTATGTGTACCCAATGCTATGTGTACACGACGCTTTGTATACACGACGCTGTTTATACACTGTAAGATTTAGTGATTTATAAGTACTAATTGAAATCCAGTGTTATTCGATTAATGATTTGATATTAGATTTTAAATTCTACTTTGTATTTTAATGGATTTAGAAGGATCTCAATGTTAAAAATACGAAAGACCTAATCCAAACATACATTATGGTATTTCAAAAATCCAATTATTTAAAAATTTATAGATTTCTAAATTCATATATTTATAAATCCATTAGAATATCATAACCAATAACACCTCTTAAAAAATCAACGAGAATCATAAGAAAAAGAAGACAATTTAGTTCTAGTGCATTGGAAATTTGTTCAATATGATAAGTCACAGCTGCTTTTGTGATATTATTTTCAAATAATACTATTTTTTGTTGTTTTCAAGAAAATAAGATATTTCATGTGTTCTCAAAAAATAGTTCACAAAATTACAAACGTGTAATTAAACGTTTATATACGTATTATTGAACGTATTTATACGTATGAAAATGTGGAAAGCGTACTATAACGTTATAAAAAGAATATTATTTTAAAAGAAAAATATGGAATTGGAGAAAGATTACAAACTTCCATAATTAATACTACAAACCATGACATATAATGGTATTTGGACGGGAAAAAACCCCTTAATTAATAGTATTATATAATTTTCCCTTGTGAATTTGCTGTAACGAAACTTTAATTCAATTAAACTTTAGTCACTATCTTCACTATAGTTTATTGGGGAAATTGTAAAATATAACTCATAACATTTTCCTTTCTAAAAATCTAATTAATCTCTAAAATATGAATTTTTGTAAAGTAATTTCTGCAAACTGTTGTAGTCTGTTACAAAATTTGCCAGCCTGCCACAAACAGCCGCAAACTATTGTAAGTATTAGGCTACATATATAGTTTGGTAACTTTGGTTTATCGATTTAATGTTGGTTTAATAGATTAAATAGTTTAGTTAACTGGTTTATTTAAATATTATGTTAGTAGAATTGTTAATGATCACATATGCGTCTATGTGGGCTTGTTTGTATGGACATTTCTCATTTGCGGTCGTGTCATGAACAACTTTGTATAGATATTGGACAAATTGTGTCTGCGTCCAGTAACGTCCGCGTCCAAACGAGTTTATTCACGGAAATCTGCTTAACATATTAACTACATAGCTTTGTGTGTTCTACCTCTATTTTTTAATGAAATTAAAATACAAAAGTTATAAGAGAAAATTCAGAAAATTATAAGAAAAAATCTAAAATATAAAAATTATTCAAAAATCAAATCTTTTTTAAAAAAAACTATAAAAATTAATTTTTATAAGAACTCTAAAACTTTTTAAAACTTATGAAAATCACTTTTTATTATATTTTGATTAAAAATTATATAAGATGCATTAAAGTAAGAATTTTTTACAAGTTAAATTTTCCTAAAATAAATTAAACTATTTAAAATTAAAATATAAAATAATTTTATTAACTTTTTATAATTATTAAAAATATATAATTTTTATAATTCTGTTTTATAATTTTAAGAATTTCTTATAAATCTTTTTGTTATTTATTTTTTGATTATTTTACATTTAGACTAAAATTAATGTCCAAATGGACAGTTCATGTCCACTTGGACATGCCCGCTACGGACCGCTTGGACATGCCTGCTACGGACCGCTTGAACATGTCCGCTACAGACCGCTTGGACACTGTCCAATTGATCCATTTACATTGCGGAGATGTCCATGGACAGTCTGCCTCAACGCTGACTAGGCTTAGCCCGTGGACAATATGTCCAACTGACAGCTCTATCTATTAGGTTGATAATTGTTGTTAATTAGTTAGTTGATTAGTTTTGGTATAAAGGATACTTGGATGTTCATTGTATCATTATTGGTTTCAATGATAATACAGTTTTTCTTTCTCGAATCGTACTCATCTTCTACTTAGGATCAAGTTTTGTTATGGTATTAGAGCTTCTGCAAAAGCCAATTTGATCTTCAGAGGAAGATGAGTTGCTCGATTTCTCATTCTTTCCAGTTCTCGTCGCGGTTTGTGATTTCATCTGTGCAAGTTTTTTTGTTCGACCTATTGATTCTTCTTTTTATTCTTTGAATCGATTTTTCTTACTTGTTGTTTCAAGTTTCAATTTCTAGTTTATGGAATTTCTTGTTTCTAGATTTTTTTTGTTTTGTAATGGCTGAAGAACACAGTGCTTCAATACCTCATGATGAATATGTGCAAGCTAGTTTGAATACATATGATAATCTTTACTATCTTCATAATGGAGATTATGATGGTTTAATTCTTGTGTCAGATAGATTAGCTGTACCTTCTTGGAAAAGGTCTATGCGTATGGCGCTAAATGTGAGGAACAAACTAAGCTTTGTTGTTGGGACTATTCTTAAACCTCCAGCTGGTGCGTGGTATAGATGTAACAACATGGTCGCTACTTGGTTGATGAGTTTAGTGTCTAAAAAGATGGGTCAAAGTATGCTTTTCATCCTTACGGTTGAAGAGATTTGGCATAATTTGTTGTTACAATTCAAGCAGAACGATGCTCCGAGAGTATATGATATTGAGAAGCTTCTTAGTAAGCTTGACCAAGGGTCTCTTGATGTTTCTAGCTATTATATAGAGTTGGTTACTCATTGGGAAGAACATAGAAACTATGTAGAGTTACTGGTTTGTACATGTGGTAAGTATGAATGTAGCGCAGCTGAAAAATGGGAGAAGTTACAGCAACACATTAGGGTTACAAAGTTCTTGATGGGGGTTAGGTGAGTCTTTTGAACATAAAAGGATTCACATATTGATGTTTAAATTCATGCCTAATATTGAAGAGGCTTTCAATATAGTTACTCAGGATGAGAGGCATAAATTAATCAAACCAATAACAAAGATGGATAATGTAGCTTTTCTTGTTACAGAAAAGTCAGTTTCATATTGAATAATTCAGCATAATGGTTATGTAGCAGCATATAATGTGAATGAGAATTTGCAGAAGTCTTTATATTCTCATTGTGGAAAAATGGGTCATACTATTCAAAAGTGCTTCAAATTACATGGTTTTCCTCCTGGAAACAAGATAAAAGGATAGCAGAAGCATCAATTTAATCTACAATTTAATTATGTTTTCAAAGTAGGTTATAAAGGTTACTCACAACAACTAATGAATCAATCTAATAATAATATTCAAAGTAGCTCAACAGTCTCATGGTGTTTCTTGAATCACAAATCATGGAGTCATGGCAACACATTCTACATATGGTATGTTTCCATCAACTTCTTTATCTTTTTAAAAAAAAAAAAAGACAAATTGTATTTTAAGAATCATGTTTTATCATCTTTATAAAGTTTGTTATCTAAAGATGATTGGATTATTAATAGTGGAGCAACAAGTCATGATTGTTCTGGTTTATCTATGTTTAGCGAATTGTTTCCAGTTACAGATGATTGCACTAGAGTTATATGGCTATAGGTATTTTTAACAATTGTAGATGATTGCACTAGAATCACATGGCTTTATTTGTTACGGTCTAAAAAGGATGTTATTTCTGTTTTTTCATCTTTTCTTAAGTATATTTCTACTCAATACAATTGCAAGGTAACGGAAATTAGGACAGGTAATGCACCTGAATTGGCTTTTACTAGTTTATTGAATGATCATAACTAGTGCATATATGCCACAACAAAATTCAGTTTTTGAACGAAAACATCAACATTTTCTTAATGTGGCTCAGTCCTTGTTGTTTCAATCTCAGTTGCCTTTAGCTTATTGGTCAGAATGTGTACTAACTTCCATTTATGTGATTAATCGTTTTCCATCTTCATTGTTAGGAAATAAATCTCCTTATGAAAAGTTAACAAGGAAGTTACCACAATATTCTTTTTTTTAGAAATTTTGCTTTCTTATGCTATATATCTACATATGCAAAAGATAGTACAAAATTTTCTCCACGAGCAAAGTCTTGTGTCTTCATAGGTTATCCCTCCGATTATAAAGGTTATAAAGTATAGAATTTAGAGTCTCATTCTACTTTTATTTCTAGAAATATTGTTTTTCATGAAACAATTTTTCTATTTAAAGATGCCACTTCACAGAAATGGATTCTTTGTTTCCTAATACAATTTTACCTTTATCAACTCCATCACAACTATTGGATTATGTTTCTATGCCTAGAAGATTTCCACAGGTTACTCAGTTGTCATAATCACAGTCTTCATACATGCATGCTTTGGTTGAGTCCACTGATGAGGTTCCTCCATCTACTAAAGTTTCTCCTGCACCTGCTTCTTCACATAATTTAGCAGAGGAGCCTGTTTCTACTACTTCTTCTTCTTCTTTTGTAAATACAGAAACGTCTTCTGGTAATGTTTCTCAAACTAAAGTCACATCTAAAAGACAAACTAAAACACCTAAGTACTTATCATATTATCATTATACTCTTGTGTCTTTTGCATCTTTTTGAGAATCCATCGCATACAACATTTTATCCATTATCTAAGGTTCTTTCTTATGATAGATAATCATATGTTTATTAGTCTCATGTTATGAATTATACATTAGAAACAGATGCTACTTCATTCAAGCAAGCTATGAAGTCTGATAAATGGATCCAAGCTTCTAATCTTGAGTTGCAGGCTTTAGAAAGCAAAGGTACTTGGTATGTTGTAAGTCTTCCTCAAAGTAACATGTAATAGGTTGTAAATGTGTTTTTAAAATGATGATGGTACGTTAGAAATGTATAAAGCTATTTTAGTTGCTAAAGGTTACACACAACAAGGAGTGGGTTATATTGATATTAATTCTCTTCTTGCAAAATTAAGTATAGTTAAAGTTATTCTTAGTTTAGCTTCTATTCATGGTTGGATTTTGACACAAATGGATATTACTAATACTTTTCTTAATGGTGATCTAGATGAAGGAATTTATATGTCTTTGCTTCAAGGTTACACGCCATCGGATGGATCAATTTTACCTTCAAATATGGTTTACAGTCTCTATGGTTTGAAACAAGCATCTAGGTAATGGTATCATCGTTTATCTTCTGTTTTGTTAAAAACACATTATCGATAATGTCCTTCTCATAATACATTTTTGTTAAGATAACATCATCTGCATTTATATCAGTTTTGATTTATGGTGATGATATCATGATTTCTTCCATTTCATAACAGGAGGTTAAGTTTTTTAAAACATTGGTTAATAAGGAATTTCATGTGAAGGATGTAGGTCTTCTGTGTTTCTTCTTAGGCTTGGAAGTGGCTAGATCATCTATGGGTATTTCAGTGTGTCAAAGAGAGTATGTTTTTTCTTTGTTAATTGACACTAATATGTTAGGTTGTAAGCTAACTTTAGTGTCTATGGATCCTACGATGCGATTTACAGAAGACCATGGAGTTTTATTAACTGGTCACTTGTCTTATAGAGCATTAATTGGTAGACTTCTATATTTTACAATTACAAAGCCTGGTATAACATATGTAGTGCATACTTTGAGTCAGTTTTTATAAGCCCTAACAGACATACATATGGCTGCAATTTACAGAATATTAAGATACATTAAAGCTAATTCGGGTCAAGGTCTTTTTTGATTCTTCTACTTCACCAATATGTCTTAGTGGTTTTGCAGATGCAGAATGGACAGCTTGTAGAGATACAAGAAAACCATTTTCTGGCCAATGTGTATTCTTAGGCAATTCATTGATTTCCTGGAAATCAAAGAAACAACAACAAGTCAATCGAAACAACACTGAGCTCATCTCTTGTCTCATGTGAAAGGGTTTGATTACAACAATTGCATACTTTCTTGCAGGTTAAATAATTGCAGCTGCAAAGTTATACTGTGATAGTAAATATGCCATACAATTGGCAACAAAAATCTAGTTTTTCATAAAAGAACTAAACATGTGGAGGTGAATTGTCACATTATAAGAGATCATCTCAAATATGGTTTTTTGAAGACTATTCACGTTTCTTTAGCAAATCAAATTGCATATCTCTTCACTAAAGCCTCCAACCTGGACTTTGTCAAGTCTTTCTACATATATAGTCTTACTTCGGTTCAATGTTGGTTTGATAGATTAAATAGTTTAGTTAGCTCGTTTACGTATATGTTCTGTTAGGTTGTTTAATTACTGTTAATTAGTTAGTTGATTAGTTTTAATATAAAGGATACTTGGATGCTCATTGTATCGTTACTAGTTTCATTGATAATAAAGTTTTCCTTTCTTGAATGTTACTCATCTTCTACTTTGGATCAAGTTTTGTTAGTAAGCATGTAAAAAAATCTGTTGCAAACTACCTCAAAATGCTATAAGTTTATCAGTCTACCACAGAACACTGCAAGCCTACCATGAAGTATGCCAAGAAATCTGACAATCTGTGGCTAATTTTTGTTGGGTCCACGAGCTTTTTTGTTTTGCTCTATAGACTTTCTTCTTTTTTGGCAGATTTGGCAAGAGCTGACTCATAGTTTTACTATTTTTTAAGTTATTTTTTCAAAGTTCATATGTTCCAGGCTATAATCTCTTTTTTTCGTAAATGTTTTAGGTTATTTTTCCCACGTTCTCTATTTTATGCGAGACGCAAAATGTTCTTCATTAATCCACCCAAACGATCATAACTCATAAGCCATGATTATTACAAACTCGTAAGATTGACCCCATACAAGTCCACAAGATATATTACAAGCCAACCCAATCAACTACATTATTTTTTCTTCAAAGTCGAATAGGTAATTGGCACACTCGATTCTTTACACACCGTACGATTCGTTAAGAAGTGGAGCTTTTATCGGTAGGAAACGTTTTCTTGAGAGGATATGAAGCTCGCATTGCAATGCCACATAAGCCTCTTGGATTGGCTACATTACGAGCCATCTTCATGTAACCAGCTTCTCCCCATGTGTTCCCCCACGAGTTTTTAACAAGCCAATAGTCACGACCATTCTCAGTTCCATACCCAACCACTACAACTCCATGGTTTAGATTTGTCCCGCACGTTCCGTGAAAAACTCCCTTAGAAGTAAAGAAAAATTAATTCAATGCCTAAAAAAAAATTAAGTAATTTTTATCAACAAAAAGAACTTCAAATATGTTTTATTTTTTTACAGATTCGTAAAGCTGATATTCCCGGCTGGTGGAATCAATAATTGCGGTAATAGGCTGGTTAGCAACGGCTTTCTTTAGAGCAAGTTCGTCATTGGAAGGCAGATTCTCATACCCATCAATCATTACATTCTTGTTGTTTTCCTTCATATACAAAAATTTTCCACAGTTATTAAAAGATTTGAAACTATATATCTTCATGAGATTTCATTTTACTGTAACTAAATATAGATACCGACCTTGAGACGACCGTTGCAAATTCCATTAACAGCCTTGTAAGGATAATCGTTGTTTGTACCAAGACCACCATTGTTAACTATGAACTCATAGGCAGTCTCGACTTTGCCTCCTCCACAACCACTATTTTCTTTGTTACAATTAATTAATTGTTGCTCAGACAAAGTGACTAATTCTCCTGTCACGATCTTGTTTAAGCCTTCCACTGCCCCCACTGTCGAGAACGCCCAACAACTCCCTTCAAAAATAGGACATAACATGCATGAGGCTTGTCCATTTTTGGATTATTATTGGTTACTACTAGTCTAGTAGTAGTAATTGTCGATTCTTGGTAAAAATGTCTTAAACAGATTATTCATACAAGACCGGTATTAGTGATATATATATATATATATATATAAAAGATATGAATTAATCATTTATTTCAATTGCTTTTGAATTAGAAGTCTACAATTCTAACATAACATACACTACCTAGCCGTTAGGACCGGTCCTGAGATTTTAAAAAATTATAAAGGTCGCAATCTACAACGAAAAAACATGTGAAAATTGTATAATTTTTCATAAACATGAACCGTTTTCTTGACTAAAATTTTTAAATTGAAAAAGAACCTCAAGTTCATGTTTCCTCTGCTTGGACTCAAGACCGGTTCTGCACCCGAGCCAAAATCAATCCAGCCAATTGAAAAATGCTCGATATATCTAACCCGAAATTATTTCAAGGGCGTCGGAAGTTGAAGAGACTTTGGGTAATATTTAAGGGGTAAAACTCATTCGATTGATTGTTAAATAATTTTAAATTGGATATTCATAACAATTTTTAAATTGGAATTAAATATTTTAATAATTTACTTTATTGAATATTTAATTGAAAACCATTAAACTTACTGCAAAGGCCTTGATCTTTAACTTCAGTCACTGCACCATAGTTCCTCCAATCAATGGACTTAGGAAGAACGTCATCAACACTAGTCTTGTATCGATCGCTACTAGTCATGAAGACGTGGTTCCTAGGTTGTCCCGGATCAGCCCCGTGACAGACTTCGTTGTACTCATGGAGAGATAAATCAGCAAACCGGGTCAAACCGAGTCGATAACCGAGATTATCAGCGTTCCGGTTATTGATGAAACGGAGGTTGTCTTTGAAAATCGTTAAACGCCGTTCCTTCTCTTGGACAGAGTTATACACCTTCGCATGTTTGACCATCCAAGACTCAAAGATCAACATGGCCTCAGCGTCAAAAACGCTCTCGAGGCGGCCGGGACCGGCGGTCACGTGGTGGTTATCATCGTAGGAAACGACGGACATGTCCATGGCACAAGATGCGATGACCATTGCTAGTAAGAGGAAGAGCATGGCTAGTTTAGTGTTACCCATTAATGAAACTTTGATTTGTGCTGTGTAGTTTTGGCTAACACATTGCAATTATATATAGTACTTAGAGGTCAGAATTCAGATAGCTAGGTAACAAATGTTTATTTTAATAGGACGTGGTATCTCTGTCAGTCTTTGGTGGCCAGCTCGTCGTTTCTTTTTTGCATGGTTTCGTCATGAACAATGTAGATCCACTCACAAGGATGGAGGGTCCGTCCACACTTTTGTTAGTTTTTATTATTATTATGAGTTTTTTCGTACGTATGAATTAGCTTTATAACTAAAATATATCTTTCTTCTCTTTTCTTTTTCACTATTTGGACCACAACAAACCGATCTAATAGTCTTCTTGTTTTTTATCCTGCAAAATTATTTATCGATTTTGAATAATCAAGTGCCTCAGCTAGTTCATGTTTTACAATTTATTTAATTGCTCTTGAAACATAGTCGAACGTAGATAATTTTTTATTTGAACTTCAATTTTAAAAAAAAAAAAATTCTGCATATGCAACTAAAATCAGAATGTTTGGTAATAAAATTTGGCCACACACTTGAAAATCAATATGTTTACATTGTCTTACAATTTATATGTTAGAAAATAAGAACTATATATTTTTAACTTTTACATAAAATTTTATATGTCAAACAAAATAGAATTTCTTTTTGGATAAAATTGTTTCGAAAAGTTATGAAATACATTTTATTCTCGTGTTATAAGATTGACAAAACACCAGACAAAAACAAGTGAAAAAATAATGTTTTCTTAGAAATTTTAATAAATAAAAAAGCTAGAAACAAACAATAAAGTAAGGGGAAATCCATAAAACCGTGAATTAAACCCGTTACTTGAAGATATAATGGACACATCAAATACCATTAGGCCACTTATATATTGTAAGTACTAGTCAAAAAAAGTTTTATAAATTTTAAGAGTGTCAAGTGACACCTTTTATTACAATGTGGGCTCGCCAGTACATATACTCAACCAAAATATCAAAACGCTTTTTTTTATAAATTTGACGTCCTAACATCTGACGTTTAAAATCCTTGCTTTATGGACTTTAGTCCTAGACCGATCCTACTACTACTGTAGAGATGTACTTGATGTAGTCTCGTGCCAAAACATAAAGCTAGAGGTTTGGGGAAAAACTTTAAAATGTGATCTTTCTCATAAGATTGGTAAAACTAATATGATAATTATATTGTTACTTATGATAAAAGGGAATACAATATAAATAATAAAAGCTAAGAACATATATACTTTAAAATAAAATCTTTCATTTTTTTTACCTAAAAAATCATTCACCAAAATCACATAAAATAATTAGTCAATAGTCTTGAGAAAGAAAAAAGAACATGAAATGAACGAAGAAGAAAAGAAAAAAGCATAGAAGTTGTTTAGAAGAAAAAAAATAATTATGAAAAATATTAGCAAGTGGAAGGGCTTTTATTAATTTAAATTTCCAATTATGTTTCTTATACTATATTTACATATTAAATATAGATTTATTGAAATACTAATGACATACTTATGTGGTTTTTGATAATAAAGAAAATTTCCTCAATCAAAAAGTTAATGCACCGTGAAAACAAAAAAAAAAAATTAATGTACCATAAAAGATCTTTCTAATTTTATTTTCAAATTCAATTAAAATGTGACCTAAAATTGAAAAAATAATGTAGCCTTGGACATTTGCTCTTTTTATTTCTGCCGAGTCACTTTATGTTGTAAAAGGACCAGTCTGAAAATTTTGGGAGTATGAAACAAAATTAAAGAAAATTAAGACCAATATTTCATTTTTTCATAAATATTTTAAAGTATATATATATATAGAGAGAGAGAGAGGGATACAGAGAGAGAGAATTTTTAGTTTTCGGAACTTATAAAATATGAGAGCATACTTATACAATATGGAGACTACATGATAATATTTTATTTGGTTATGTTCAGGACCGACCCTGTGTTATAATAAAACATCTATATACGTATATATACTAGATGATGGCATGTATTGCAGTTTAATAATAAAATATCATTTACAATATTATTATCTAAATTTTAAAATCATTTTATTTATTAAATTTAAATACATGATGTTATTTAAATTTAATTGATAGCACTAGAATTGAACACGCGCTCATAGCGGAGTTATACTTCTACAAAGTTATTAAGTCATAATATAACGTAAACTTTTGTATAAACTTTTCTGCATTATTATATGAAGAATTTTTTACAATGACATGTGCTTTAATTTAGTGTTATCATAACAGTGTGCGTGTATATATTGTTTATTATGCGAATTTTGCTTAATAAGATAATTAGTTGTAAAACTTACATATCAATATATTTGTAATTACATAAATTATTGTCGATTATGTTTAGGACAATATCCAAATATCATTAATTCAATATATATATATATATATATATACATACAATTGTAAAATGAAATTTAACTATCATAGTTGATTTTGTACATCATAGTCGATTTTGTACATTATGTATTATTTCATTAAACCAAACAAACCAAACAGTTTTTAATAGTTATATCTTAAACTATTCAAATTGATATCAAAATATATCATCCTGAACCGAACAGAACTACTCGAATTATCCAAAAAAATTTCCAAAATACATATCCACTACATCAAACTACTTTTATAAATATTTTAACATGTCTTACAACAAACTAATTTAGTATCCGATTTATGAAAAATCATGATGAACATATCCCGTTTTTGCATCATATCTTAATAATTTAATATAATTTTTATATATAAATGTTTATATAATAAACATTTCCGATATAATCAATTTAATGTAAGTTATATTCCCTCTATTTTTGAAAACGTGTCACTTTATCTTTTTCACACAGTTTAAGAAATTTTTAGTTTTTAACAAAAATTGCATTAAATATTCTATATCAACCAATATAAAAAGTACTCCAATTGTTCTATTGGTTAAAAAAGTCAAACTTATTTAAATTCTCCATAGAAAACCTAAAATAACACTCTTTCTATAACAAAAAATTAATAGTGAAATGACATTCTTTCAAAAATGTAAAGAGTAAAATTTTTCTCTTGTTTCCGTTATAAGGCTATATGATAAACCTATCTAAACTACGTAAAAATTTGTAAAAAACAAAAAGGATTAAAAAAACTACGTGAAATGATATAAATATTTAGACTAATTAAAATGGATAGAATAATAAATTTATACATCATATAATTAAATACTTATATATATATATATATTGAATAAATTGATTTGAGTATTTTTTTCTATCATAAAAATTTGAAATGATTTTGGAAACAATATGTAAATTATAATATATTGATAATGCAGTATATAAAACATATAATTTAGAGTGGAATTTATATTGATGATATTAATATAATAAAATGTTTGTCATAATTAGTTATTATTAAATACATACTTCTATATCATTAATTGTTTGGCTGGCTATTATTTAATTAAATGTTTAAAATGAATAGTTTTTGTATGTTAATTGTTAAATATTTATTTATATTTTTTCTATTTTATCACTAATGAGTTTACTATATATATTTTTTTTTTTTTTTTTGATGACTCTGGTATCCGGAGCCCCGAAGGACTCCGACTAATCCCAAAGCGTCTGCATTCGCCAAAGATATCCAGGAGGGCCGCCGAAATTCACCCCATGTTAATTGACGGCGGCCGGGATTCGAACCCAGGTGATGGAACTCACATCTGTGAGCCATTTACCTCCAGAGCTAGAAACTCCGTTTATATATTTTAATTTTCATCATACTCTTTGTGATATCTTATATATTTAAGTTAAAATATGAATTTTTAATAATTAATAATATAGGCATATAATTTGATAATTAATTTAATTTTTAAATATATAATCAAATAAATATGATATATGAAATATGATTGATAATATGTCGGTAATGCAATAAAAATGTATATATAAAAACATATAAAATTTATGATGAAAATTATATTCATGATATTCATATCATAAAAAGGTCATAATTAGCTATTATATAATGCACAATTTATGTTTAATAAACTGTTTCAAATGAAAATATGCTAATATTATTTATATATATAATTAAATTCTAAATTATCTATTCTTACAATAAATAAATTAAAATTTTTTATTTTCATCATATTAATATATTACCCTTAAACTATGGAAAATCTCATCTATATTTTATATAGATGTATGATTTGATAACTCTTTATTTACTACATAAATTATTTGAAAAAGATAATTGAAGAAATATAACGATTAAAAACCTTATTAATATCATATAATTTGATTACATTGGTTTTATTTTATCATATTAAAAATAAATTTAAATAATAACTCTATTATATTGGTTTGATTTTTTCATATTAATTATTTCAAATATAAAATAACAATTTCAAATTTAAATAAAAATATAACAGAATATAAACTCCATTCTTTTAATATATATATATATATAATTTAAATTTTTATCTAAAATAAAAGTTCCATATTTTTAGGAGATGATTTTTTTTGTCTATATTGTCCTTAATGAAAATTTAAACTTGAATTGAAATCAAATGGCATTGCATATAAATTGTTACAAAATAAATGTTTCTTTCAAAAAATGCTTCCCAATTAATAATATAGATTGTAAAAATTAGAACTATTATAAGTTAACTAAAATTTTTAAATACAAATTTAGATTATTTTATGTACTAGCAATCTTAAAGTTTCTAAATTT
The DNA here is from genome assembly GCA_900406425.1 of Iberis pinnata. Lineage (NCBI taxonomy): Eukaryota > Viridiplantae > Streptophyta > Magnoliopsida > Brassicales > Brassicaceae > Iberis > Iberis pinnata. Next base: position 15,371 of record OVBE01006098.1, read on the forward strand.
AAATTTATCAGCAAGTTCACAAATAAAATTTCTTTAGTTATTTGATAAATTTTAAATATTTGAAAAAAATAAAATATATATTTATGATATTGTAGGTGCATGCGCAAATGTGGTGCTAATGACCACATTAAAGGTATGTTTAGTGTTAGTGTCTATGGAATCATGATGTGTAAATATCTACAAAACATATTTTTATGAAATATATTTTTTATATATTTTATCAATGTATATTGATGTTCGGTTTAATTATCCAATTTAATCAAAAATTGACTTGAAACAAGTATTATTTTTTTTTAATACTTCTAGCTATTATTATTATTTATCATCATATTAGTATATTTGTTATATGTTTTTCTTTTAACTCATTTTTGTATCCGATGTGATAGTTTTACACAAAATTTTATTTTTGAATAGGTTGAGTAACATATATCTAAATTTTAAATTTTAAACATTACATATATAGAAAATAATTAATATTAGTTTTAATTTAATAAGTATTAGGTTTTTATTTTCATTAAAAAATAATATTAAAGAATAATAAAATAGATTAAAAAGTTGATATTTAAGTTTTTTTATTTGAGATGAATGTCGCTAAATATTTCAGTCTAAGAGAAAAAAATTAAAAATTATAATAAATACATCAAAATAAAAACTTAATAAATAAATAAAATGAAAAAGTGTGTGGTTGACATGTAGAACTTCAATTTTTCTTTTTTAATATATTTAAGAAATTAAATTCATTTTTGGATTCGATATGAAATTTTGACACATAATTCTATTTTCTAAATAGATTGAGTGATATGTATCCAAATTTAAAATTTTAATATGCAAAAAAAAATTAATACTATTTTAACATATAATAATTATTAAGTTTTATTTTCATTAAAACAGATTCTAAAAAAAAAGAGAAGAATTAAAAAATAGATATTATATGTAGATGTTAAAGTTTCCCTAATCAAGATTAATGTCATTACATATTTCATTTCAAGAAAGTAAAAAAAAAAATTATAATAGATTTTATATAATAAGTTGTGCAAAACTTCTATCTAAAACTCTCCACCTTCTCTTTACTTTATCTGTTCATCAATCCTCCTCGTTTCATTTGGCGCTAGTGGTTGGCTTCCCGTCAACGCCGTCGTCGTCTCTGCTTTTGTTTTTTTTTGTTCCTTTTCTTCTCGGTTTCTTGCTCCGCCGGTTTTGAATTCTCGGTTTTCTTTCATATTCCTTACCTCTCCTTCCTGGCCTAGTTCCATCGTCTCTGATTGCCGTCAGCCTCACATGCATGACTCGTGCGTTCTGAGATTTGTTAGCCTGTCCATGCCGTTGAGATCTTATCTAATCCGGAATAGGTGTTTCTGACATCGGGCAATCTCAAACTTCCAAATCTTCATCCCGTTGGCATGCATGTGCTCTGTCTGGTATCGATTTTGTATTTTCGCAGGTGGCGAATGTCAGATCCAGTTTTCTGGACTTGGTTCTTCGTCAGAGGAAGCGTCGGATTTTGAAGAACCGTTTTGGCGTTTAGAACAAGTTGATACTTCGTTAGGACTCTGGAGTTTCGGCATGGAGTACTGGTTCGACGGTGGTCAATAGGGCGGTTCGGTCACACCGGCGTCGTCCTCGAGATCATCGGCAACTAGGGCTTCATGTGCTGGAAGCTTCACTTTTTTTTGCTTTGGGCCAGATAATGGGCCTTGTATCCATTGTATTTTGTTGTAAATATATGCCTATTTTGTTTGTGTGTAACTATCCCCAAATAATTGTCATCTTAATTATATTAGGTTTAGGTAAAAACTCTAGCAGGGTGAACTTTCTGCGTATCAATCCCGAAACAGTTATAGACCGTATAAATGGGTTCAGGGGCTCTCTTAAGTCTAGGTTTTGGTTAAAACCTAGTTTATGTTCTCCCATTTTTCCTATTTTGGGATCAGTTTTGTTTAGGAGTTTGTATTTAATTTTCGTTGTACTTTACCTCTATACGAAGTCAGCTATTCAGTATGGATTTGTTCTTCTTCTAATGAGATTTGTTCTACCTGTTACTGGTTCTTTGTTTAAATTTAATATATTTGAGTTGACCAAAAAAAATACAACAAAGCCAAAAATATTTTAAAAATAAGTAAAAAGTTCTAAAACGGTGGAGCTGACACACTTAAGACTTTAATTAATTAAAAAATAAATTGAAACACTCAAACACTTGTGGTGCTGCCACTCAGACCTATATATATATATATATATATATATATATATTATCATTTTTATTTTTTCCCATAAAAAACTTTTAGTATTCTGTTTTACCGAAGGAACATAGATATCTTCTAGAAGTCTTTGCAGAAAAAACCATCAGATGTAATACAATTTACTTTAAGGTTACCATTATATGATGTATCTAGCTTGTCAATGGAGAATTTGAAAAGAGAAGCAAAAGCATATGAATAATCCAAGAGCATATTATTACAAGTGGATCAATGGGCTTTACCAGCCCAATATTCAAGCATTAAACTTACTCTTTTGGGTCATGGCCAGTAACCTTCATTGTTTGAAGGAAATATCAAAGATATCAAAGTTGTTTTTTTTCCCTTCTCCCGTCAAATTAAAGATTGATATTGAAAGGTTTTTCCATAACTATATATTTTTTATATGGAAAAAAACTTTTAAAATACTCAAATTCTTTAATTTTTTCCCGTTTAATACCGAAACTTGTTTTGTTGCCATATTAATTTTCAGACTTTAATCTGTTGTCGAATTAATTCACAGACAATTCAAAATTGAAAGTTTGTATTAATTTCGTTAATGAGCTTAACGGCTCCATTAACTTTTTTTAATGACTCATTTTTCTTCTTCCTCTCACCAATTGCCTTTCCATCACCACACACGTAAGCTATTATGGGTATGATTGGTTGCAGCTGTGGCTTTTGTTTTTCTACTGTAGAAATTTGGTTGTAAGTTTTGTTTATGTGACTTTAGATTTTGTTGCTGTAGAATTTTTGGCTGCAGAATTGTGGCTGTAACTTTTTAAAATGAAAGCATGATTGGACAACTTTGTGCTGTAGGTTATTTTTTATTTTATATGTTTAATCATAAAAATTAACATTGGCGAAAAAATAAATAACAAAAAGTTAATCATAAAAAATTAGATTTGAATAGAGAGATATAAAACTAAACACATCACATTATTATATTTATATGATCTATATATATATATATATATATGTGCATATATCTATAGACAAAATAAATAACAAAAATTAATCATGAAAATTATAATTAATTACAAAAATATAAAAATAAACACATTACATTATTATATTTATACGATATATATATATATATATATATAATAAATAACAAAAAATTTAATCATGAAAAAATAGAATTAACTAGAGAGATATAAAAATAAACACATTACATTATTATAATTATACGATTTATATATATATATATGAAGACAAAATAAATAATAAAAAGTTAATCATGAAAAATTAGAATTAATTAGAGAAATATAAAAATAAACACATTACATTATTATATTTATACAATATATATATAGAGAAAATAAATAGAGAATGAAAGAAGAGAGAGGAGAGAGGAAAAGCAAAAAAAAAAGTGATTTCAAATATTGGCTTTCTACAGCAAAAAAAAATAAACAAAATCCAGTATTTTGGCTGTGAGAAAAAATAGAAAATCTACATGTTGATTGGTATCACTCTAGTGCTGTAGAAATATATTTAGTTGTATATTTGGCTCTAGAAAGTTTCTACATCAATAACCAATCATGCCCTATGTTTCTCCTAAAACCCACCTCTGATACTTTTCTACCTTTCCATTGTTGTTTACCTTGATGCAGCTTTGTTGGTTCCAGCATTGACTAAACACAGCAAAAACAAAAATTCAAAAGAGAGAAAGTAAACAAGATATGTTAGCAGAAAATTGAATACCATAATTTGATAAATTAATTTTGAATCAAAAATAAAGCAAAAGAAAATTAATCGAAGCATATCCAAACAGAATGTTGAAGCAGATAAATCAACCTAGTATGATCAATAATTAGGCAACGTCAAATTAATCGTTTACGTCTGCAAACTAAATTGAAATCACGGCAAACGGAAATTCTAACATCAAATTGCTTCAAGGAAATCTTAATAATCCACCAGCATCGAACCCAAATAACCAAAAATTAACACAGCAAGAGATCAGAGGACAAGAGTTAACGATATGGAGACACTTAAGGATAATGAAGAAGACGAAGAATTAGAGGACAAGAGTTAACGATATTCCAAATTCATTAGTTTCTAAATATGTTTTAATTTTTTTATGGTTCTTTGTTGTTCATATGGTCCGAATTCGTAAAATCAAAAACTTGTATGAGTAATGTTTTTTTTTCTGAATTGATGGATTCCATGATGATTCCCCAAGACAATCCCAAGAGTTAGGGTTAGGGTTTTAAGAAATTCCCAAATATATTTGGTTAAAAACAACAAAGGTAAATTTGTATTAAAAAAAAAAGCCATGTAATTAATAAGTTAACAGAGGACAAATTTTCATTTTTGAATTGTTTGTGAATTAATTTGGCAACGGATAAAAGTCCAAGAATTAATATGGCAATGAAACATATTCGAATATTAAACATGCAAAAGTTAAAAAAGTTGGATATTTTAAAGTTTTTTCCCCTTTTTATTTCATCCTTCTATCCATATCTTCAAACACTTATTTCCTATAAGATATATTCTATATGGAAAATACTTTATTTTTGTCATACGTGTTTGACTCGATTTTATTAAATATCAAATTTTAAAAAATATTTTATTTCAAATTTTCTCACCTTCTTATAGATTTAGTTAGTATTGTTAAGAAATTGTGTGGTTATTCATTACTTGATATTACTAATCTTATCTACATGTTTGACAAGTGTCATGAAGAGTCATGAAGATTAGTGAATATTCATCACCTTAGTACATTCATCCTACTTAGTTTGTTGACACATGTTTGTGTATGTGTCATGTGTATGAGTCCTCCTCATTAGTATAAATAGAGGCTGTAACTCATTTGTAAATATATAAGAATAAGAAGAAATAAAAGCATAAGTATAATCT
>OVBE01006099.1:0-20459 GCA_900406425.1 Iberis pinnata
CCAACTATCAATTAGACACTCACAGAAATTCCTACTATCAATTTGGCGCCGTTGCCGGGGACAAATTGATAGCCATTCTCACACATAAAATTCCTACTATCAGCAGGAAGGTTGAATCAGCTCTCCATGGTCCACCTATCTTTTTGCCATTGTTACAGATTTCATTGAAATCTCCAAAAACACACCAGCTATCTAATCTAGCCAAACCCAATTTACTTAATTTCTCCCAATTATATTCTCTCCTTTTTTATTTGCACAGCCATATATACCAGTAGCAAAAAAGGTTGTGTCTTCATAGCCAATTAAGCAGCCAATCATATTACTGTCTGCTTTCAAAACCTTTACACTAATAGACTTTTTCCAAAAAATGGCAAGGCCTCTACAATGAGTACTAGGATTCACAAAATAACCAAAATCATACCCCAGCCAAGCTTGAATATCCCTTAATACATTGCTATCATTTAGTGTCTCAATAAGAAAAAAAAGGTCAGGGAAATACAGTGAACGCATCTCCCTGAGATAAGGAATTACCAGGTCCTGAGACAAGGATAAACCCTGGCAATTCCATGATATAAGCCGCATTATTCTTTGGATGGTCCCACATGGGGGATCATCCTATCTTATTCAGTCTTCTGTATCTTCACAGAACCTTCATCTTCCTGTTCTTTTTTCCTTTTAACCTGACCCGAGATTGTCTGCATTGAGCTTCTTGTTTCCATATGTAGATGTGCTCCTCTTTGAGATGATTGGTGTCTCTTTGTTTTGGAGTAGGTTATTCTCTTTCTTGATGACACTGATGTTGATCCGATAGATCCTTCCTCTCTTAATCCTGTGGCTAAATTATGATCCCCTTTAGTATTTTGGGTCTCTGAGGATTGCTTATTTTCCTTGTAGGGCTTCTGTCCCCCCCCCTCTATATCATTCTTGTTTCCTTTGTTGTTGCTTGAATTGCTGCTGATATTAATTTATCAGGTTGGGCTAAGGCCTCGTTTTCTCCTTGTAGGGCTTCATTGATAGTGAAATCATACACATGTCCCTTCCCTTTGTCATTATTTGTAGTAATTGCAACATGGATTGTCACTTGCAGCAAACTTCTTTTTGAGATAGAACTTTTCTCAGCTTCCGCTACTGATATCTTAACTCTTTCTTCTCTGAATTTTCTTTCAGTTCCTTCCGAGGCCAGCAGGTATTGTCTCATGTTATCCAGTACTTCAGGGTCAATTCGCATCCTCCCTGTAATAGGGTCCTGTCCGACTTGTTCTTCTGTTAATACTCCATGAAGAGGATCAGAGATTTGGAGATACTCCTTTAATTTCTGTTTTTCCACTCTGATTTTTGGTTGAGGGGCTTCGGAATTTTCGTCTTGGTTGTTGAGGATAAGTGGACATGTCTCTTTGGAATGGGTCATCCATTGACAATGGTAACACCTTCTTTTTACCTTCTCAAAGTCAAAATAAGCTGTGAAGATTTCACCTGTGGGGGTTCTGTATTTCTTTGCTCTCCTGAGGGGATTATTTATGTTGAATCTGATCTGTACTCGTACGAAATCCCTTGTCTGGGGTTGAGAGGGATCGAAAGCTACATTCTTCACTTCTCCTAGAGCATCTCCAACATAGATAATGGTTGCTGTTGTGAGAATATTAACCGGTATATTCTGAATCCTAACCCACACCATTATGAATTGGTGGTAATCTTCAGGTGGAGCTTCAACCCATTTCTCTAAGACAACCGACGAGTCATTGTATGTCCAAACACCTATCTCCAGGACTCTTTCTAAATCAATATGGTGTTGGAAAATAAACTGGAATTTCTCTTGAGACAGGGCAATACCTCTCACTTTTCCTTCCAAACCCCACTTTTTTGGCAGATCCAAAATTAAATTCGACATTTTCTGTGTATATGGGTTTAGAGCTTTCCCGATGATACTTAGTTGATTCCGTTCTACAGCACTGTATTCTGGTAGATTCGGTATCATCTCTGGTTCTTCCTCTTCCTCTTCCAAATTCATGGCTCTAAGGGCTTCTGGTAAAGACTGTTCCATTGCTGATGCGGAAGGTAGAGCTTAGCTTTAGATCGGATTGTGAAACTAAGAGAAAATGATTTGTGATTGAAGCTTCAATGAAAGTTCTTCAAAGGTAAGTATGAGCAAAATATCTCTCGAAATAGTAAAAGAAAGAATATAGACCACCCAAATGGAATCTTTTGTACTATTCGAAACTTCTGTTTCCTCTAGAGAAGGCTAAGCTTAACAGATAGACTTTCTTTTGTTTTCACAGTCTTTTAACACCATTATAACTTAAATCATAATTTAATTATTGAAATATATGAATATACATATATTATTCTATTGCACATATTAGTCTATTTGGCACTCCTATTTCAAACTGTGAAAGGTTAAAATTATTATTTTTTTTTGTCCAAAGGTTAAAATTATATGATTAGATATAATATAACAGAAAAAAACAACTGTTATATTTTTTAAAATTAGGTACAAGTGCGACAAAATATTTTTAATTAAATTATTTAAGATCAAATTTATGCAATTGTAACATTGAAACCATAATGCAATTGATTATAAAACATACGATTTATTATTTTTAAATTACACACTTAGCACAGTGAAAAAAAAAAAAAAAAATTACACACTTAGCACACCATTAGAAACATGTTTAGAAAGTATATTATTTCATTTATTTGGTATTAAACCTCACATAAAATAGGAAAGTGAAGGAAACTATCATAACATATTCCTATATTTCAAAAAGAGTACATATAATAGAAAAATCAAATTATATGTAAAATTAGCTAATGTTAACTTAATAACTGGATTTGATTTATATAATAGTAATGCACACAAACATTATATTATACGTTTATTTAAAAACATATGATTTAAAATATGTCTAATGTATCATATTATTTCAAGTTCTTAAAATTAAGTATATTATTAATAAAAATTAATATAACTATAGTACCTAGCCGGTTTGGTTTTAGTGGGTTGTTTTTGATGTTTTTTAAATAAATGTGTATCTAATGTTTGTGTGCCTAAATCTGATGTTTCCGATGGGTTGGTTTAGGTCTACAGGGTTGAGTCTTATAATTTTAATTGAAAAATAATTACAAAAAAGAAAAAAAAATAATTTTATAAAATAAAAATACAAAATTATGGAATATTTAAAACAATAGTTATTAATATTTGTTCCACTAATCTATTGTGACTACCATTTGCACCAATTTCAGTATATTTTCTTGGACAAAAAAGAACAATATATTTTGATAACAATACAATAATTTAAAAACATAAATATCATATAATAATATCTTCTAAGCAATTATAATAACTTTAAATTTAAATTTTAAATTATAATTTTTTCAAAACTAAACTCTAATAAATAAACTCTAACCTAAAATTTATTATTCAAAAGTTATGCATTGCATGTGATCTTTTTTTCTTATGAAACTCTAAAAAAGATTTAAAACATTATTTTATAAACTTCAAATTTTTATTCTTCAAAATTAAACTCTAAACTTTAATAAATATATTCAAATATTTACTATTCAAAAATAATTACGCACCATAAATAATTTTTTGGAACTTTGACCATTTATGCCATAAATTTTTATTTTCTTATACAAAATACCATAATATCAATTTCTTATGGTTAATACTAAAATAACAACACTTGTAGTATGTTGTGAATGACAAAATTACCCTTCTTTACTTCTTCTCTTCCACGTGAGATATATCATGTTTGTCAGAGCATTAAATGCTCATTGATGGTTGATGGCTAATTATGCCTAATTTAAAAAAAACTATTTTAAGAACTTAAATGAAAGAAATTTGCCATTAATGAAGATTGTTTGACCTATCAAACCGTTGAACTATACATTAATGGTGGCTGTTATATTTATTTATTTTTTATTTGTTTTGCTCTCGCATAACATTTACGTCGGACGAGTTTATTGTCTTTTGTGGACAAGTCTATTAGTGAGCAATGGACCAATTATAGTTTGTAATTTTTTTTCCATTTTTGACTGGTTTTTTGTGTTTGGAGTAAATTAGCAATGAACAACAATGTTCAGATAATATACGAACATTGTTGTCCCGTGAACGATTTTGTTGTCTTTTTATTTCATTTGTCTTCGATTATTTTTGTTGTAGTGCAGCATTTACGGCGTGGACGAGATTATTGTCTTTTGTGGACAAGTGTGCTAGTATGCAGTGGACCAATTATAGTTTTTATGGTTTTTTTATTGGAGATTGGTTTCTTTGTGTTTGTAGGTGAGTCTGATGTTGTGCACAATTGTGTTGTGATGCGTGGATAGATGATTCGTGGACATGATTAGGTACCATTTCGTTTTCTTGTCCACCCAAAATGTGATTGTCCTTGTGGACAAATTTTGGATCTACTCATGTGGACGACTTCCGGCTATACTAGTGGAGCAGATCTGGACCAGTTTTTGTCGGCTTTTTCTCGGAAACCGGTTTCTCATGGATAGAATCAAGTACTAGATCGTTTGCTTGTCTACCCGAGATGTGATTTCCCTCTATGGATAAATTTTGGATCTCCTCCTGTGGACGACTTCCTGCTATACTAATGGACCAAAACTGGACTAGTTCTTCTCGGCTCTTTCTCAGAAACCGATTTCTCGTGGATAGAATCAGTTACCAGATCGTTTTCTTGTCCATCCGAGATGTGACTACCTTTATGGAAAAATTTTGGATCTCCTCAGGTGGACGACTTACGGCTGAACTGGTGGACCAGAACTGGATTAGTTCTTCTCGGCTCTTTCTCGGAAACCGATTTTTCATGGACAGAATATCTAGCAGTTATAGTGGATATTTGGCGCTCGTGGACAAAAACGTGTGGTAGCTTGGGTGGACGAGAGCGTACTGGAAATTTTCGGCGACTTTGTTTGTAACTGCTTCCCCGATAGCAATTACATATGAGCTTTTGGTTGAACTTGTCAATGGTTCTCTCGGCTTGATCGACGGAGGATTCTCCGATTGTTTCTGCTTTTTGTCTTGCGATGTATCCTATGGTTGTTGGGGTGGAGAACGATGCTTTTTCGTCGACGGTGTTTTTGGCGGTGGTCTGGCCGGTGGTTTGTCTCTCAGTCTCGGAGTGAATGGTTCTTTTTCGCCGACGACATCTCGGATAGCGTTAACTCTAATGCTTTGGGTTTGATTCTTTGAATGTATGTTTGTCTAAAATTTATTTCTTTTCACTTGTGAAATCATAAAGTCTCTATCTTTTGTTTTTTATTTCTTGATTAGATCTCATTAGGGTTTTAGATAATTTAGTGTTAATGAAGTTTTTTTATTACTGTAGTCTTAGTGCTAAGATACCTTCGGGTGCTTATCAAGAAAATAAGAAAATAAAAATGTATTAGTTTTTACAATTATTATTGTGGATAAATTTGTATTTTTGATTGACTGTGTTTGTTTAAATTTTTTTTTTTTTGTAATTAAAGAAAGTGATGATATGAAAGAAGAACATAAATTAAAAGTTGAAGTTGAAGTTGAAGTTGAAGAAGAAAATGATAATATTTTTGAAATTGAAAAAGAAAATAAAAATTAATTATTATTTTTTAGTTTCAACCACGTAAAAAAAAATTGAGGGTAAAAAGATAATCTCTTTAGAAGTGACATATGTATATTGTGTAAAATTATATCATTATAGTATATGGGCTAAACACAAGCAATTTTATAGCATCACATATAATTTTCTTTAATTTTTTTATATTACTATTCAATCGTATTGTTTTGTTTTGCGTCATTTGGTCCGTTACGCATGCAATTGCTAGAAAGAAAAGTTATAATTTAGCAAGCGGCAAGGCTAAAAGAAGTATGGCAATTTTGTAATTCGGATGGTTGTGTTTGGGCACTTTTGTACATAAAATTACTGTAAAAGGCTACTCACTACCCTATAAAATCTCTCCCAAATCGAATCCACAGATTTTGCTTCGCAGAGAAATAAAAATCCGAACTTTTTTATTTGATTCAGAGTATAGTCAGATCAACATCACATCATTAGCAAAACTGAACAGAGAAGAAAATTTCAATTTGAAAAATGATGGTAAAATGCTAAAACAATGAACATCTCTTGTTTCCATTGGGTACTTTTATAAACCCTAATACAGAGAAACTTTTATTCTAATTTGCGAAATTCAAAACACCAAACAAAAAAATGACGAGCACCGCTTCTCCTTCGTTACGGTCACATATCGCGCTTTCGGATCGTGTAGAATCCGCTTTGTTGAAAATCTACAGTTTACACCAGCATCCTCCGATAAAAGCAGAGACAAGGCGGATACTTTCTACGATTTCGGAGGAATTAGCTCTGGAGAAGCTCAGTAATGTTTACAATTCCAAGTATGTGAAAGGGACTCTTGATGGGTTCATCTTACATGTTGTTGATTCCTCTCCACGGCCGAACGCCGGCGAGTCTCCTGTACAGTCTCCGGGGAAAAGAAGTTGTAGGCTTTTTCAAGGTCAGTATCAGAGAAGATAATTTGTGACTCACATATTTAAGTGTTTGCTTCTTTTTTTTCTGACTATGACTGTGTTTGATTGTAACAGAATCTCCATCTCCTCCTAAGCTTTTGAAAAGAGAAGACACTAGAGGATCTAATTCTAACCACATTCCTCAGCTACTAGCTTTGGCTGAACTTGAATTTAAGAAAGCCTTTCTTTTGCTTAGTTATATTCCAGGGTATGTTTAGGCTAGAATGTTTTCAACTTTTTTCCATGTATTTGATCTTATTTCTCTGGAAAAAATGATGTTTTTGATGTTATATAGGCAATCCCTGTGTGAGGTTGTATCTGCAGTTGAGATCAGACAATGGAAGGATTTGCCAATGGTTGAATACGAAACAGTAGTTTGGGATCGCTTGGGCTGGAAGTATTGTTCCGGGAAGGAACGAAGAGTGGTAATTTCAGTTCTTTGTTCTGTTATGTTGGCTGCAATTTGTTTTAATTGCTTATTCTTGTTCTTTTCCCCAGCCACTTCAGTGGGATAGTGGAAAGACTCTTTACTATCAGTGTCATGTTGCTCCAAATGGTAGCTACAGATTCAAGGTCCTTCTTGTTCTTCTCACGTCTAGTTGCACATGTTTTGGATTCAGAAGATACTAAGAAAAAGTACTTGACAGTAATGTAAGATATTGTTACTTATTGATAGATTGTGTTGACAGGGCCCTACTATGGAGAACACAGGAACACACTTACACAATGTTTTAGGCGATGATAATGTTTTGACCGTCAAATTCGATGACGTGCCAGGGGTAGCAACCTATAGTGATGACATTTACTCTATATACAAAAGGATTGCTAAGAATGGTATCATGATTGGCTTACGCCGTTATCAATTTTTTGGTAGGCCTTCTTCTTTTTTAAGGTGATAGTGCTATGTAATAGATCAGTGTAATAGCTTTGTTTGAAACAGTTTTTAAAGATGGTGGGAAAGAAGAGAAGAAGAAAGATTTTTCTACGAAGGGAGTAAAATGTTACTTCATACGCACAGACTCTAAATCTGCAAATGATACAAGAAACCCATATATCTTCTCTGTGAAGTCAATACATGATGCTCGTATGCATTTTATGCATGTCAGTACATTGCCATCTTTAGCCAATTACATGGCAAGGTAGGTACCGTTACCATTATTTTAAACACTTTTAGAGATGTTATTCGTTGTAATCTTTTGTTGATGTTTCAGGTTTTCTTTGATTCTGTCAAAGACTAAAAAGCTTGAAGTTGACATGAATGGGATTAAATTCGAGCAAATCGGTGATATACACTGCCATGTACTTCCTTGTGTCTCCTTCAAATGCCTTTTCTTAGCTGTTTTTACTATGTGCTTTGACCTTTTTTTTTACTCTCTTTTGATGACAGGATCAATATAATAATGACATTCTTGATAAAAATGGAAAACCTTGTATACATTCAGATGGAACTGGCTACATCTCTGAGGACCTTACTCAGTTATGCCCAACAGATATTCTTAAAGGGAAACGTATTCAGGTCTCTCTCCTATTCTATTGCAATTCGATGACTCCTTAGTTTCCTTGTGTTCACACTGGTTTGTTTCTCATTTGTTTTGAGTTGAAGAGTAAGATTCCAAATCTTGAAGCACATGGCACCTATGGGAAAGAGTCGGTATGTAGATTACAGTCTATGTTCAAGCTTGGTTCTCTGTATGTCTATTAGTTACCTTTTTTTTTTTTGTTCAACAGCCTTTGCTGATCCAGTTTCGGATGTTTTATAACGGTTTTGCTGTTAAAGGAACTTTTCTCTCAAACAAGAAAGTAAGCCAGGCTCTCTTTCATGTCAGAGAATCAGTTTTACAAGCTATTCCTAATTGTTCCTTGATTACTTGGCAGCTTCCTCCTAGGACTGTTCAGGTTCGACCTTCTATGATCAAAGTGTATAATGATCAGACCTTTTCAAATCCAAGAACCTTCAACACTCTGGAAGTTGTCACTACAAGGTAGCTAAGCTACAAAGTAACTTCTCATTAGATAATTCTTGTTTGGTGATCACTAATTGTTCTATCTTCCAGTAATCCTCCAAGAAATACGAAGCTATCAAGAAATTTGGTTGCGTTGCTGAGCTATGGAGGAGTCCCTAATGACTTCTTTTTGGACATATTGCACAACACTTTGGAAGAGTCGAAAACTGTATTCTACAACAAACGTGCTGCGCTTAAAGGTGCTTTAGAACTTAACACTACTGAGTGAACTTAAAGGGTCTTTTATTAATCGAATATACTCGTGTAGCTGCACTTAGACATGGGGATATGGATGATCATAACACTGCACAAATGATATTGGTTGGTATCCCACTTGATGAACCAAATTTGAAGGATCGTCTGTCTATTCTTTTAAACAATGAGAGGAATGATCTCAAAGCAGGAAAGCTTCCTGTTACTGAATCGTACTATCTCATGGGCACAGTTGATCCCACCGGAAAGCTCAAGGAAAATGAAGTCTGCGTCATCCTGTATGAATGTTACTCAATTATTTCCATGCTATTTCACTTTGAATACATATGAGTCCTTTGTTTTTCGTGGTTTTGTAGCGAGTCGGGTCAGATTTCAGGGGATGTGTTAGTTTATAGAAATCCAGGATTACATTTTGGAGACATACATGTACTTAAAGCTACATATGTTAAAGCCTTAGAAGACTATGTAGGAAACTCAAAGTATGGTGTGTTCTTCCCTCAGAAAGGTGTAAGATCTTTAGGAGACGAGATTGCAGGTGGTGACTTTGATGGTGACATGTATTTCATATCTAGAAATCCCACGGTATGGGTCTATCCAATCCCGCATTTGAAACTAAATTCTCCAATACTGAGACTTATGAACTGTAAATGTATCTGTTTAGCTACTTGAACACTTCAAGCCAAGTGAGCCATGGGTGAGCTCTTCTCCACCTACTAAAACTTACACCGGTCGAAAGCCAAGTGAACTTCCCCCAGATGTGTTAGAAGAAGAGCTTTTCAAAATGTTTCTAAAGGCAAGATTTCAGTCGAGGTACATATTTTAATTCTTGGCTCACAGTAGTAACTTGTAAGTAGGTCTGGGCAATCGGTTTCGGTTCGGTTGTGCTCGGTTACGGTTAGTATGGTTAGGGTAATATAAATCCATCCGGGTAATTTAGATGTTTTGGTTTCGATCAGTTTGGATACCTATCTCTTCCGGTTGGTTCCGAACCGAAAATAACCGGTAAAAACCGAATGAAAACCAGAAGAAACCGATTAAATAGCCGGAAATGAAACCGATTATAAAACGAAACTTCAAACTAACACAAACAAATAACTAGAAGTCTAGCATCATAATCCATAATTGATTTCCTTAACTCACTTTCATTTTGCATATATAAACATGTATGTATAAAAGTACTTCGGGTGTATGGTTAATTTGTGGATATCGGTAATTAACCAAAACCGAACCAAAACCAGTGGATAGTATATATAATATGCACCCAGTTAATCGAAGATATTTAAAACCGAATCTTCGGTTAGGTCCAATTCGGGTACCGTTGTTTTTTTGCCCAGGCCTAGTAGTAAGTGATTTTCAGTTTCATGGTCTTGTTGTTTGGTGTACAGTAATGTTGTAGGGATGGCTGCAGATAGCTGGCTAGTAATAATGGACCGTTACCTCTCATTAGGAGAAGAGAATGCTAAAGAAAAATTTGAAAGGAAGAAAAAAATGCTAAAGGCTATTGATATATATTATGATGCTCTTGATGCACCTAAAAAGGGTGCTAAAGTTGATCTCCCATTAGATCTAAAGCTCAACACTTTTCCACATTACATGGAACGGAAAAAATCATTCAAGTCTACTTCTATTCTTGGATTAATCTATGACAAAGTAGTGTCTCAGAATGTCGAAGAGCCATCTGGTACGTATCTTCTTGTTACTTTTCAATAATCAGAGTACACAAGAATTGGTTGAATATGATTTAATTTCATAACTTTATGTTACAGTTATAATCAAGAAGCTCTCGTGTTTTGAAGATAAGGTTGTACCTGAGATTTACATGGAGACATGTAGACTCTTGTATAACAAATATAAAGCTGAAATGCGCCAGGCGATAACAACTGAAGAGAAGAATGATAAGAATGAATCAGCCAATGCAGTCGTTGAGAAATACAAGAAGGTAAGCTTTCTTGATCCATTGATAAAGAAGGATAGATCTAATGCTTTTATAAAGAACAACTCATCACTTCTTCTGTGTCAGGAGTTTTATGGTGCTGCAGGGTTTGAAGATAGTGAGAGAAGCTTGGAAGAACTTTACTCACTAGCCTTGGCACTTTACAATATCTCTTATGATTATGCTATCATGATGAACAAAAGTTCGTTATGTGGGTTTGTTTGGAAGGTTGCAGGACCGGTTCTGTGCAGATTCTACCTTAAGGAAACGAAGGAGAAGTCAATCATAGGTTCAGCTTCTGTGCTTAAAGAGCTTTTGGGTTGAACACACACTTCCTATATTCTGGTAAAAATAGTTGTCTTGTGTGTCAGGCATCTTACCTAACTTATAGGTCAAGTTAGTGCCTTTTTGGTTTTAGTTGTAATCTTAGATCTGTCCTCTAGTGTACAATAATTCCATGTGTATATTGATATTTATGTATTTGCTATATAAAGCTTTAAAAAATTAATTTCACGTGGCGACTTGTGAGTTCTGTGTGGTGTACAAATACAAAGTTGTCTTCTTCAGTGTGACTCTTCTATTGTTAGATTGTGTCCATAGATGGAGAGTGTAACCAATTCCATCGATGGTGGCGTTGTTGATGTGTATGGTGAAGATTCAGCTACCATCGAACACAACATAACTCCTTGGTCTCTCTATGTTTCAAGGTAAACAGCATAACTCTCTCATAGCACATAAATCAACAATCAAGTAAGTAAATTTGTTTGTTGTTTCAGTGGGTATTCGTTCGCTATAACAAAGGACTTTCTTTCTCTGAGAAAGAGAGAGACACACATTACTTAGGTCAACACCTTCAAGTAAAACACTTGTTGACTTAGCTTCATTTGTTTCTACATTTTAACATTACATCACTTTTGATAAGCTTTCAAAATAATTAGGAGAAGAGATTGATGAACAACATTCGATAGTATCAACTTCCTTTACAAAAGTACATGGCTTTAACAGAACTTCAAGAAAGAAACGAGAGGCCTGTTTTATAAGCTGTTGATATATAATGTTGAGGAGCTTCTTCCTATTGTTTATACACCAACTGTTGGTGAAGCTTGTCAGAAATATGGAAGTATTTTCAGAAGACCTCAGGGTTTATTCATTAGTTTAAAATAAAAGTATATATATATATCTCAAGGGTTCTTCCCACTGGTCAACTTTGTACTCATATCCTTTTGATGATTTTTTTACAGAGGAAAGATTCTAGATGTGTTAAAGAATTGGCCTGAAAGGAACATACAAGTTATTGTTGTTACAGATGGTAAAAGAATCTTAAGATTAGGTGATCTTGGATGTCAGGTATTCAATTGTTTCAGACATTGCTATGATATGATTCTGAATTAAGTGTTTGAATATAGTTTGGTTTGCCTTTAGGGAATGGGTATACGAGTTGGTAAATTGTCATTGTATTCAGCTCTTGGAGGTGTTTGTCTGGGGCTGTCAAAATGGGTCGGCGGATCATAGTCCGTCCATGTCCAATCTATTGTGGACCGTCCATGTACAAGTCTATAAACAGATGGGTCAAAATAGGCTCGACAATATGGACATTGGGCTGTCCAAATAGTTCTAAAATTTTAGGTTAAAATATTTGGTGATTTTTTTTAAGTTAAAAAATTTGTCCAATTTGTCCAATGGTCAAAACATGAAAATGTGTTTTCTCGCTACAAATGCACAAATGAATCTTTTCGTCAAAAACACAGAAACAAGGTTTTCCGTTAAAAACGTGTAAACATTTTTTCTGACAAAAGCACATAAATGATTTTTCCGCCAAAAACGCGAAAATGAGTTTTTCTGCCAAAAACACAAAAACTTAAAAACTCGGAAACGGGTTTTCGGCCAAAAAAGCAGAAACGATCTGAAACACATTTTTGTGAAAAAACGTCAAAAACGGCTTTTTCACAAAAAAACAAAAAACGGCTTTTTTCTCACAAAAAAACGAAAACGAGTTTTTTCGCTAAAAAAGCAGAAACCACTAAAGCCATAAACATTTTTTTTCTCCATAAACGCGAAAACATTTTTTTACCCTAAAAACGAAAAAAACACATTTTCTCGCCAAAAACACATTTTTTCTACCTGTCACGTTATTATTGATTGTTGAAACACATTTTTTTTAACAATCTATAGCAACGTGACAGGTAGAGATTCTAAGGAGTATCTAAAACTCCTCGACTAAAAAAATCGATTCTGCTCAAATTTTGTAGTTTTTATTTATTTTTAAGATTTTATTCTTAAAAAACCCACTTAACAAACTCATTAAATCTCTTGATGGAGATTGTCTTAGAGCGTTACTTATTTCCCATCGTAGTAGTTTCTAGATGAAGTTGTACAAAAAAATTTTTGAGGGTTTGGATCTCGACTTCCAACTAAGATTATTGAAAATATTAATATAAAATTAGTATAATTCATATTTATTATGATAAATATAATAATTAATTTTATATAAATTTATTTCATAAGTGTTTCCATATATAAACTATTTATCTTATAATTTTTTTAATAAAATATAACAAATAATTTCCAATCTATAATGTGGCCTCTTTTTTTTCCTTGGCTAGTGCTTGATTCTACTACAATCATATAAATTATATAGTTCTAGAATTGTAAACGGCAAGTGTGATTATCTCATACCATTTAACAAATCTTTTGAATGTTAAACCACAAAAATCACCACAAGTAGTATCAATTAACATCATACGAATGAATTTGGTAGAAAGATGAATGGGAAGGTTTAAATTATTTTTGCGTGGATACTATTGTGAAGAGGATGGTTCTTCTTCAACCACAGATTTGCCTTTCTCTCTAAGTTTAGCCATGGAAGCTTTCATTGCCTCTTTACGCTTTTTACTCGCCAATACTTTCGCCTGAACTCCGCTCACATTGGGGTCTTTCTTCTCTACGGGTGGTGGCGGAGGAGGTCGTCTTGCTGCTGCCACTGCCTCCTCCTTACCGTTAAGAGCGTTCCAACTCCATAGCGTACCGCATAGTCCCGTTACAATTTTCCTTCATTGGTTTTAAGAATTAAACTAATTTAGTTTATTAAAATTTACGATTATGAGATAGAAAGAATTACCTGCGATTACTTGTTGGAAGTTGAAGGATGATGGGAGGAGTCTGCGGCTGCGGCTGAGGCGATGGAGAGGAGAGGCTGGTGGCGTGAGCAGCAGCCGGTGAGAAAGGACCGAGAGAATGTGCCATTAGTCTAATCTAAGAATATGTAAAAGCAAGTGATGTAACAAAAATTGGTGAACACTAATAGAAGGTAGAATGGGATAGTGTTATTGCATTTGCAATTTATATCTGTGTTCTCATTGGTTGGATTTGGATAAGACAATCAACATAGATTTTGTTTCTCCACCAACGAAACAAGACTTCCAAAACGCTCAGATAACCACAAAAACGACATATTCTTTTCCGTATTCTTTTATACTTTCAAATTAGTATCCTTTAAATATCAAATTTTCTTTTTATTGAAAGTTACTATATCTGTTATTTCTTTTTTTTTTTAACTTCAAATACTTTATTAATACTGATTATCCAAACTTAATATCTGATACAAATATAAAGGAGGAGACTTATAACAAAAAAAAGTAGAAGACAACTGAATCTTTTTTATCAACATATCTACAGCCTTATTAATCGATCTTGGTACCCAGTTAAAACGAACTGTATCAAACTTTGATGCCCAGAAGTTAATCTCTCTGATCCAATTATGTAAATAGAAATTTCGATCAATTTGCATTACCAAATTGAACAGTTGCAGATTATCCCCTTCATAAATGATCTTCCTATACCCCTGACTCCATAGATGTTGCATCGCCATTAGAAGAGCATGAAGTTCCCCTTCTAATGATGAGGTACATTCTTGACCAACTGCTTGACCCGCTAAAACAAACTCTCCCTTATCATTACGACATAGCCAAGCTGCATATGTTAATCTTGATGGTTGATAACAGAGCCGGTCTTGAGCCCAAGCAGAGCAAGCATGTGTTTGCGGCCCATTTTTCAATCAAAAAATTTTATTTAAGAAAATGGGTCATTTTTTGAAAAATTGTATAGTTTTGGCCTATTTTTCCATTGTAGCTTGCGGCCTTTAGAAAATTTTAAAATCTCAGGACCGGCCCTGGTTGATAACCACAATCATAATTACATTTAATAAAACCAGAATCCGGCTTTGTCCAATGAGCTGAAATCCTATGTTGATTACTACGTTGTTCTGAAGACAGATTGAAATCTTTTGTTGCTTTGATCCATTCCTCTACATCTCGTACTGCCCGTTGTGATTCCATAATCCAAGGCCTGACTTTATGCTGGAAAATGAGTGTATTTCTACTCTTCCATAACCTCCAGAGTATCCAAAGTGAAAGCTGTCGATGTAGAGGTAACAACCGCTCATCTGTATGTGCTGATATAATAATTTCCATCTTCTGTTCCAAAGTGTCTCCATTTGTCAATAAATTAGAAAATGGCAGACCTGAACTACGCCATAGCTGATTGGCATAAGGACAAGAAAACAAAACATGTTCTACTGTTTCACCTTCCACATAACAACGAGTGTATACCGCCGTCCTACAAATCCTTCGTTGTCTCAAGACTTCTTTAACTGGTAGGGCATTCGAGAGGAAACACCAAATAAAGTGCTTTAATTTTGGAGCAGTCTCCAATTTCCAGACCTTATGTTTTAGTTCCATTGAACCATGAATAGGATTTAACTCTTGATGTCGTATAGATAATCGTCGAGCCAACCAGTATCCCGATTTAACAGTATACATGCCAGACTTTGTAAGACTCCATCCTACCATATCTGGAACTTGCACTCTTGACAATTTAGTTGTTCGAATAATTTCAACATCTTGTTGATCAATTATCTCAGTTAACTTCTCAAAATTCCAATTACCATTCAAAATAAGCTCATTCAGAGTTTGATCATTACTCACATGTTCATGTATTCTTGGATTTGGAGGTCTTGGAGGAACCGTTGGAAGCCAAGTATCCTTCCATATCCTAGTACCTTTACCATCTCCTATTAGAAATCTCATTCCTTGCTTTAACAGATTCCTTCCCGCGATTAACGAACTCCAAACAAATGACGAACGTCGTCCTAGCTCAGCATTAAGAATATCTGATGTTGGAAAATAGCGTCCCTGTAACACTTTTGTAGCTAGACTTTGTGGTGAATAAAGTAATCGCCAAACTTGTTTTGCTAACATCGCTTCATTAAACAACTCCACATCTCTGAAACCTAAGCCTCCCTCCTTTTTATTTTGAGATAATCTTGACCAAGCAAACCAATGCTTTCTTCGTGAATTTGATCCTCTACTCCACCAATATTTTGCTAATGCTCCTTCAATTTGTAGACATATTTCTTTTGGCAATTTGAAGCAATTCATTGTGTAGACCGGTAAAGCTAAGGCAATAGTTTTTAACAATATCTCCTTTCCCGCAGTAGACAAGAATTTTTCAGACCAGCCTTGTGTTCTTCTAATGACTCGTTGAACTATGAATCTGAATAGTTCAGAACGTTTTCTACCCACAAATTCTGGTAAGCCCAGATACATGTTATTCCCTTCATCATTATGGATGTTAAGAATATTACGCAATCTCGTCTTCAGACATTGTCGGACTTTTGAGCCAAAACACACCACTGATTTGTTGCAATTTAACTGTTGACCTGAAACATATTCATATTTCTGAAAAATCTTCATCAACGTATTACATGATCTTGGATGCGCATGCCAGAAATATAACGCATCATCAGCAAACATTAAGTGATTCACAACCGGTCCAGTCATGCTGATTTTCATGCCCTTCAACTCATTTGTAGTAGCTGCCTTTGACAAGTTGTAGGAGAGAAATTCGGAACAGATAATAAAAATGTACGGAGATAAAGGATCCCCGTGCCTTAAACCTCTTGATGGTTGAATAAAACCCTGCGGTCTTCCATTAATCATTACCGAATAAGTTACTGTTTCCACACAAGCCATTATTAATTTAATCCAGTCTTGATGAAATCCCATATGATGCAGTGCTTGACGTATAAAGGTCCATTCCAAACGATCATATGCCTTAGAGATATCGGTTTTAATGGCCATGTAAGATTTTTCCCATCTTCTTCTTGTTTTAAGTGAATGCATCATCTCTTGAGCTACAATAATGTTATCCATAATATGTCTTCCAGGTACAAATGCAGCTTGACTATCCGAAATTAAGAGGGGTAGATGCTTCTTTAATCGAGTAACAAGAATCTTTGATATAACTTTGTAGCTTACATTGCATAAAGCAATTGGTCGATATTGAGACATAAGTGTTGGTGATTCGCCTTTAGGGATTAAACATAAATGAGTGTGGTTCATCATGGATGGAAAAGTTCATGTAGCGAAAAATTATTTCACCTCCTTTTGGATCAATGATTTTAGCTATGTCCAAAAATGATGATAAAATGCTGCAGTGATACCATCAGGAGGTGGAGATTTATGGGGATTAATACTATGAACAGCTTGTTGAATTTCTTCATCTGAAACAGCTTGAAGTAGATTCTGGTTTACATCAGAAGTGACTCGTTTGGAATACCTTGTACAGAATTGTCTTTGTAATTGACAATCTGGGTTATTGCTTGTAAACAATTGTTCAAAATAATTGACTGCTACATTTCCAACTTCATCGTCTCCAAAGTATGATCGTCCTGTTTCATCCTGAATAGATAGTATTCGATTCTTAGATAATCGAATTTTTGATATGAGATAAAAATATTTCGTGTTTTGATCCCCTTCCCGAAGCCACTGTGTTCGACTCTTTGTTTTACAATAGAATTCTTCATCAATATAAGCTTTTCGAAGTTCCATTCTAAGGCCAGCAAGAACCTCATTATCTGTTGTTCCCGGAGTCATCTCTTTATCTATTAGTTCCTTGAAATTCTGAATCCGTACCGATGAATTAGTAGTATGGCTTCGTTTCCATCTAGATATACCTCTTCTGCATTCACAAATTTGATCTGCCAAATTAGTTGTGGTGATACTATTAATCAAACTCTCCACATAATCCCTAAACCCATTTTTCTTAATAAGGCGAGCATCGTAACGAAATACTCCTTTGCCATTTCTCACAAAATCTGAAATTGTTGTGACTAATGGCCGATGATCAGATCCTCCATATGGTAAGTAATGAGCTTGGGCTGAAGGGAACAAAGTTAACCATTCCTCTGTTGCCATAGAACGGTCTAAAAAACTGGATATTGAACGATTATATGGCTGTCCAGTTCATGAAAAACGATCTCTATTTGACTTCAGCTCTTTAAAACCACAAGTATGTATCATTCGATTAAAATCTTGAAAATAAGTAACAGGCCAAACTGGTCCTCCTCTTTTCTCAGTCATATTACGGATGGCGTTAAAATCACCAGTAATTAACCAAGGAAGTGATCGTGTAGTTGATACGTTCCAAACGTTCCCAAGTTATATTTCGGAGAGCTCTTTGGGGATGACCATACACAAAAGACAAGTTGAAATTGATTCCATTAACCACAACTGAACAATCTACAAGATTAGAAGACTGAAATAAAACCGAAAGCGAAATAGATTTCTTCCGAAAGATAGCCACCCCACCACTAAGACCTTGTGGGTCTACTGAAATTGAATAATAAAAACCAAGCAAAACACATAAGTCTCGAATGTAATCAACAAATTGCTTGGTCTCTAGAAGGAACATGATGTCCAAGAAATACTCCTTTTGTATTTCTTTAAGGCGTCGAACTGTCAAGTCGGCCCCCGCACCTTGACAGTTCCAACATAGTGTATTCATGGCGTCCTTGGTGGTTGAGGGACCACCTTGCCACACACTGTTGGAGACATGATCTCCGGAGTACTTGATTCTCCAAGTTCCACCAAAAGCACTTTTCTTGGTCCATCTTCAGTTCCACCTGCTTCATATTTACGCTTACGGGTTTGATTGTCTTCCTGATTCACTAGTGTTTGTTCTGTATCTTCTGGATCATCAATCATTTCAATTGGCATAGTCTCTTGTTCTTGAATCTCTCCTTCCTCCAAATCATGATATTGCAAGTTCTGTTGTTGTCCATCTTCTTCCAAGTCCTGAATGATAACACCAGAAGTCGGCCTAGCAGGAGGATCCTCATTCCCATCTGAGTCATCATCACCATCAGAGAAATGTTCATCACCTCCATTCTGGATTAAACAATTTATTGTGTCATGGGTTAACATTCCACACACTTCACAAAAACCCTTAAGTCTTTCGTATCGAAAAGTCAATGCCGTGATTTCCCCGGGAAGGAATTGAAAATGGCGTCTGAATTTGAGAGGTTGATCCACATCCCAATTCACTCTGACCCGGACATACTCCACACGAGCAGCAACTTCTGTATCGTAATCAATTTCCATCAATAAACCCAAAGTTCGGCCGATATGTGCTAGGACTTCACGATTCATAAACTGTAGAGGAATGCCTCTTATTTGAATCCAAAATGGGATGAATCAGAGAAGTGGAGGATTCATCAAAGGATTCCATTGTTGCAGAATCAACATTCGATCCGCAAAAGCCCATGGTCCCTGTCGAAGCACTGTCGCCAAGGACTCCTCAGAAGGGAAAATAAATTGGAAACAATTGCCATTGATAATACGACCTTGAATAAAGCCTGAGTGTCCCCAAATGCGAGGCATAGACGCAATAATAGCCCGCAGATTATGGCGTCGTGGAATCAATGGTTTCCCAATCAGAGCAAATCTGCTTTCCTGCGCCGCCTGATTCACCACGTCAAGTGGTAAAATGATTGGATCATCAAGTGCACCCAAATCAAGATCCTGAATCGCTCTTCTCAATGGTTCACTCATCTTAAGAAGAAAGAAATTGTAAAGGGTGATTGGAAAAAGGTACACCAAAATGTACAATAAGGTTCTGATTTTATACCCCAAATCAAAGAAGTGAGCATCACGATGAGAAATATCGATCGTGGAGATAACCGTCAATGCATGATTGTCCACCGAAACCACGACCACCCATAACCCAATAGTAGTCACGTAGATTGAAAACAACCGCCGTAGCAGTGATAACCGTAATCGCCTTTGTTGTCGCCGTTTCATTTCTCTCTTCATGTTAAAGCATTTCTAACACTATATCTGTTATTTCTTATAAATTCAAATTAGTATCCAAAAATTCATTGTAGACAAAAACGAAAAATCATATTCGTTTAAGCAATTTAATGAATAGATTTCTTTTTTAGTAAATCTCTCGTAAATTGATGTATAATAATTTTTCCTACATTTTAAATTACGGATTGATATTAGTATGGTATAACACGTATTATAATAATAATTATTAGCTTATTAATATCAGTATTTATTAATCTACATTAGTCTACATATCATTATCAATATATATATATACACACTATTATACCTTAAAATATGTTAACATGTCATATATCTATATATATATATATATATACTACTGAAAATTACTACATTAAATAAAATAAAATTTAATTAAAATTATATACTAATTATATAAAACTATTTTAAAAATATAGCATGTGATGAATATGCTTGTTACGTTTAAAACTATGACTATTCACATACCAAAAATTAATATCCTTAAATAATAATATTTTTTAAATGGTTTTATATACATAATATATATTTTGATTAAATTTGATAACTATTAACAATTAGTTTAAGTAAATTATACGGTATATACAAAATCAACCATGACTTTAAATTTTATCTTACATTTTGTATGTATATCATAT
>OVBE01006100.1:632-20457 GCA_900406425.1 Iberis pinnata
TCTACAACTAAAAGAGGACAAAGGTTCTAATCCATATCATCCACATCAAGCATCGATTTCTCAAACATTCTGATGGTAGCATGAAGATATGATGTTGCTTTTAACCAACCGGAGTAGCATGGCTTTCCATTGTTTCCATTAAGTCCGCATAAACTTTGGAAAGAAGATGCCAAAACCCGATTGAGATGCACAATCCGTTATGAAACTATAACAAAGTAGAAACAATAGCTAGCGTTAAAATAAACTACAACAAAACTAGTAGAAACCTCAAAACAAGGTAATTTCATAAAACAAAAGAAGTGACTCAACAAGATTGCAAACATCACCAAATAAAAAGCTAGGAGAGTCCCTTCTGGCTTTCTTAAATGAACCAGACGACTTTAGTTTTCTAGTGTCTAACACAAACAGAGTGACATGAAACTCAATACTTAAACTTGGAAAATTCACAAAAGAAGTATGATTCACAGGGTTGTAAAATCATCAATAATCAATAACCCTTCTCTTCAATTTACTTGGCCTAAATAACTCAAGACTCAAGCATACAATATCAAACGATATGTAAGGAAAGGAACCAAACACGGTCGGGGTATACACAAAGCATATAGGGGGATAAAAGCACAACAAAACTAAAAAAATCCAAAGACTGCACATATCAGTAAAAGGATGCACAAAAACATGATTAAACTTCGAAACCATGTCGAAAGCTAACTTGAGATGTAACCAATGATTCCAGTGTGTTAATCTAATTTGAGAAGACTGCACATAACAGTAAGGTTGTTTGACGAAATTGGCTTCTCTACAAGAAAACAATCATTCTGCAACTACAATTTGGGTCTACTTTTATATTCGCACATTGTGAGACCAATTTGTGACTACTTTGTAACTAATTTGTGATTACGAACAAACAGTCGCAAATTAGTCTACAAAAAGTTCAAAATCACGGAACCGTATAAAATTACAAAATTTTCGAATCCTTTATGATTCTTTACTATAGTCGCAAATCACTAGCAAATTTTGAGACTAGTTTGCAACTAATTTTCAAAATAACACATTAGTCGCATAGTAGTCCCAAATTTGCGACTAATTTGAGACCAAATTGATTTGCGACTTTTATTTTGCGACTACATATTACAGTCACAAATTAGTCCTAAATTCTATTTTTGGAATTACTTTGAGAATACTCCCTCAGTTGCAAATCGACTATTTTCTTGTAGTATCTCCCCTAGTAAGAATGAACCTGGTACAACCACTATTTTAGGCTATGTTTGTAAATATGCCAAAGCACCTTCTTACCTTATGGAAAGGAACATTGTTTCACATTGGTTGGTACTGCACCGTACAGTAAACTTATGGTAACCACATGAGGAGGTGCACAACCATAAAAGCCGAAACATGGGAGAAACAGCTCGAAGAGATTTACAATAATCAATTGTGAAACCAGAACCCATCACCCTTTGTAAACTAATGATCATATATGAAAAGATTGTAGCCATAATTCTTGAGGAGCGAATCTAGAAAGCTCGAGAGGACGCTTGTGGGAGAATCTACACCTGAATCAGTAACATATGAGCTTAATACGTTTGGGCATTCACCAACATGTTTGCAATACTTTGCAAGACGCAATCCTATTCCCCAACATATTTGAACTCACACCGTGCACTCTGAAGATATTTCTCAAGCAATTGTTGATATTCAAGAATCTAAGCTGGATATCTCAAGAGAGGATGGTGCCTCAATGAGCATAGGAGATTGTATTACACTGATCCTACAACACACTCCGAAACGACTCGGTAGAAATGTTTGGATGCTGAGATTGATGGATTACGACTACTTTAATAAAGTCCAGTATTTGGTTTGGAAGATGGATGATCGATTCTGCAACAAGTTCAGAGCATCAAGCGATTCGAAGGCGATCATCCTAGTCCCAAATAGTAGGCGGCCAAATTTCAAGAGAAGAGAGAACTTGTCTTTCCACCATCAATCCTCTGACATGATGGAAGTTATGTCCAAAGTGGCATACTTAGAATCATGCTTCGACAATTCTTCCAACCTCTCAATAGACGAGGAGTCTTCTAGCTCCAACACTCGGGATGATTGATGTACCCTTCGACACCTTTGTAAATACATGCATTCTAGATATTACTTCTTTTATTTTTGTTTCTTTCTCTAAACTCTTTTTCACACAAGGGATTGCGTGAATTATGTTTGGGGGAGGGATCATATTAACTTACTTTGAAATTTTGATTTTATCATGAATTTGCATTGTTAATAGTTAAGATTTACAAAAATCTATAAAAATTGAAAAGTTTTAAAAATCTTCAAAAATAGTGCATCGAGTTTCATCTTGTGCATATCTTAGGTTGAATCTAGCATCATATTAGGTTGCATTCGCATAGGGAACAATTATTTAATTTCCTTGTTATTCTTGTGTTTTGCTTGAAATGTAGCACCGTAGTTAATAGTAGAATGATTCTTGAACTATTTTTAGAATTTGGAAAATCCATTCGTGGAATGGGACGTTAACTTAAATACCACACATTTTAGTACAAATGAATAGAACCATACAAATCTTTTTTTTTGTTACTGGCATTTTTAAATGCCCAGCGTGTCCTTCTATTACGTTGTGACAAAAAACGTATTTACCAGAATGCCACTCGCCACATAGGAATTCGCTAACGTGTATTAATGCACGCAGCCGTGAAGCGCTACTTACTACGATACAGTTTATTTATGGTTACGTTGCAGCTGATTTACGAAACGCGGCTGAGTTAAGAGATTTTGGCTGATTTACGGACATAAGTCAACGCTGGTGACAGCTTACTTACAAAAAGTTGTCTGACTTATGTGTAAAAGGCTGACTTACGGTCATAAGTCAGCCTATTTGACGGTTTACTTACTTAAATCTAGATGAATTACGTGATAACGACGGACTTATGCACTCAAGTTACAGCTAACTTATACTTCGACGGGATGACTTGTCGAAAATTTTACTGACTTATAGTTATGAAATAGCTGAGTTATGTTTCGCCGGCTGATTTAATGATCATCGGCTGACTTAGTTATTTAATGAATGGTTGACTTATTGGATGTTTATACAGTACCTATACTCAACCGTAAATAGCTGGATTGTTAAATCGCAGCTAGCGCTAAAATAAACTACAACAAAACTAGAAGAAACCTCAAAACAAGGTAATTTCATAAAACAAAAGACGTGACTCAACAAGATTGCAAACACCACCAAATAAAAATCTAAGAGAGTCCCTTCCATAAATATGGCTTTCTTAATTGAACCACACGACTTTAGTTTTCCAGTGTCTAACACAAACAAAGTGACATGAAACTCAATACTTAAATTTGGAAAATTCACAAAAGAGTTATGATTCAAAGGGTTGTAAACTCATCAATAATCAATAACCCTTCTCTTCAATTTACTTGGCCTAAATAACTCAAGACTCAAGCATACTATTTCAAAAGATATGTAAAGATATGAACCAAACATGGTCGGGGTATACAGAAAGCAAATAGGAGGATAAAAGCACAACAAAACTAAAAAACCAAAGACTGCACATATCAGTAAAAGGCCGCACAAAGGCGGGATTAAACCTTCGACACCATGTCGAAAGCTAACTATAACCAATGATTCCTATGTGTTAATCTTATTTGAGAAGACTGCACATAGCAGTAAGGTTGTTTAAACGAAATTAGCTACTTTGCAAGAAAACAATCATTTTGCAACAACAATTGGGTCTACTTTTGTAGTCTCAAATTGTGAGACCAATTTGTGACTACTTTGTAATTAGTTTTTGACTATGAACAAATAGTCGCAAATAAGTCTCAAAAAATTTCAACAACACGAAACCGCAAAAAGTCGCAAATTTTGCGATTCCTTTACGATTCTTTACTATAGTCGCAAATCAATAGAAAAATTTGAGACTAGTTTGCAACTACTTTTCAAAATAACACATTAGTCGCATAGTAGTCCCAAATTTTTGACTAATTTGAGACAAAATTGATTTGCGACTTTTATTTTGCGAATACATATTAGAGTCACAAATTAGTCCTAAATTCTATTTTTGGAACTACTTTGAGACTACTTCCTCAGTTGCAAATCAACTATTTTCTTGTAGTGTCTCCCCTAGTAAGAATGAACCTGGTACAACTAGTATTTTAGGCTATGTTTGTAAATATGCCAAAGCACCTTCTGACCTTCTGGAAAGGAATCTTGTTTCACATTGGTCGGTACTGCACCGAACACTTGATCATAAAGGTAATAAACTACAAAAAAACTAGTAGAAACCTCAATACAAAGTAATTTCATAAAAAAAAAAGAAGTGACTCAACAAGATTGCAAACACCACCAAATGAAAATCTGGAAGAGTCCCTTCCATCAATATGGCATTCTTGAATGAAACTCATTACTCAAATTTGGAAAACGCACATAAGAAGTATGATTCAAAGTGTTGTAAACTCATCGATAATCAATAACCTTTCTCTTCAATTTACTTGGCCTAAATAACTCAAGACTCAAGCATACAATATCAAAAGATATGTAAGGATAGGAACCAAACATGGCCGGGGTACACACAAAGCATATAGGAGGATAAAAGCACAACAAAACTAAAAAAATCAGAGACTGCACATATCAGTAAAAGGCCGCACAAAAGCGGGATTAATCCTTGACACCATGTCGAAAGCTAACTTGAGATGTAACCAATGATTCCAATGTGTTAATCTAATTTGAGAAGACTGCACATAGCAGTAAGGTTGTTTAACGAAATTAGCTTATCTACAAGAAAAATTTCATTTTGCAACTACAATTTGGGTATACTTTTGTTGTCGCAAATTGTGAGACCAGTTTTTGACTACTTTGTAATTAATTTGTGACTACCAACAAATAGTCGCAAATTTGTCTCAAAAAAGTTCAAAAACACGGAACTGCAAAAAAGTCGCAAATTTTGCGACTCATGTACGATTCTTCACTATAGTCGCAAATCAATAGAAAATTTGAGACTAATTTGCAACTACTTTTCTAAATAACACATTAGTCGCATAGTAGTCCCAAATTTGCAACTACTTTGAAACCAAATTGATTTGCGACTTTTATTTTGCGACTACATATTAGAGTCAAAAATTAGTCCTAAATTATATTTTTGCAACTACTTTGAGACTACTCCCTTAGTTGCAAATTGACTATTTTCTTGTAGTGCGTCTACCCTAGTAAGAATGAACCTGGTACAACCAGTATCTTAGGCTATGTCTATAAATATGCCAAAGCACCTCCTGACCTTCTGGAAAGGAACATTATTTCACATTGGTCGGTACTACACGGAACTATAAACTTATGGTAACCACATGAGGAGGTATACGACCATAAAAACCGAAACATGGCAGAAACAGATCAAAGAGATTTACAACAATGAATTGTGAAACCAACACCCATCACCCTTTGGAACCTAATGACCAT
Source organism: Iberis pinnata (assembly GCA_900406425.1). Lineage (NCBI taxonomy): Eukaryota > Viridiplantae > Streptophyta > Magnoliopsida > Brassicales > Brassicaceae > Iberis > Iberis pinnata. The sequence goes on from OVBE01006100.1 coordinate 6,097, forward strand.
ATATGAAAATATTGTAGCCATAATTCTTGAGGAGAGAATCTAGAAAGCTTGACTGGACACTTGTTGGAGAATCTACACCTGAATCAGTAACATTTGAGCTTCATACGTATGGGCATTCACCAACATGTTTGCAATACTCTGCAAGACGAAATTCTATTCCCCAACATCTTTGAACTCACACCGTGCACTTTGAAGATATTTCTCAACCAATTTTTGAGATTCAAGAATCTAAGCTGGATATCTCAAGAGAGGATGGTGCCTCAACTGAGCATAGGAGATTGGATTACACCGATCCCACAACATACTCAGGAATGACTCGGTAGAAATGTTTGGACGCCGGGATTGATGGATTAAGACTACTTGAAGAAAATCCAATATTGGGTGGGGAAGATGGATGAATGATTCTGCTACAAGTTCAGAGCATCAAGCGATTCGAAGGCGATCATCCTACTCCCAAATAGTAGGCGGAAAAATTTCAAGAGAAGAGAGAACCTGTCTTTCCACCATCAATCCTCTGACATGATGGAAGTTATCTCCGAAGTGGTATACTTAGAATCTTGCTCCGATAATTCTTCCAACCTCTCAATAGACGAGGATTCATCTAGCTCCAACACTCGGGATGATTGAGGTACCCTTCGACACCTTTGTAAATACATGCATTCAAGATTTTACTTCTTTTATTTTCGTTTTTTTCTCTAAACTCTTTTTCACACAAGGGATTGTGTGATTTAAGTCTGGGGGAGGGAGCATGTTTAACTTAGTTTCAATTTTTGATTTTTCATGAATTTGCATTGTGAATATTTTAGATTTACAAAAATCCATAAAAATTGAAAATTTTTAAAAATCTTCAAAAATATTGCATCTAGTTTCTTTTTGTGCATATCTTAGGATGAATCTAGCATCATCTTAGGTTGCATTCGCATAGTGAACAATGATTGAATTGCCTTGCTATTCTTGTGTTTTGCTTGAATTGTAACACCCTAGTTAATAGTAGAATGATTCTTGAACCATTTTTAGGATTTGGAAAATCCATGCTTGGAATGGGAAGTTAACTTAAATAACACACATTTTAGTACAAATGGCTAGAACCATACAAATCTTTTTTTATTACTGGCATTTTTTAAATGACCACCGTGCTCTTCTATTACGTTGTGACAAAAAACGTATTTACAGGAATGCCACTCGCCACGTAGGAATTCGCTAACATGTATTAATGAACAAAACCGTGAAGCGCTACTTACTATGATACAATTTAGTTATGATTACGTTGCAGCTGAGTTACTAAATGCGGTTGAGTTAGGAGAATTTGGCTGATTTACGGACATAAGTCAATGCTTGTGACGGCTTATTTACAAAAAGCTGTCTGATTTATGTGTAAAAGGCTGACTTACGGTCATAAGTCAGCCTATTTGACGGCGTACTTACTTAAATCTAGCTGAATTACGTGATAACGACTGACTTATGCACTGAAGTTACAACTAACTTATACTTCGGTGGGATGACTTGTCCAAAATTTTACTGAGTTATAGTTATGAAATAGCTGAGTTATGTTTTGCCAGCTTATTTAATGATCATTGGCTGATTTAATTATTCAATGAACATATGACTTATTGGATGTTTACCTATACTTAGCCGTAAAAAGCTGTATTAACGTTAAACTCATCTTGTTTACGACTGACCTACCAGCGAAAGATTAATGACTAGACTAACATTCATGTGACCGTTGATTTAGTTGATGATAGGCTGACTTATGGTTTCCCAGCCTTATTACGAATTACTCCCTCTGTTCCTAAATGGATGATATTTTAGATTTTTTCTTTGTTTCACAATACATGATGTTTTAGATTAAAGTCAATATATATATTTATGGTATCGGGAACTACACTTCACAATTATTGACTTTACTTTTATTTTTAAGCAATAGTGAATGGAGATAAATGATATTTAGCGTTATTAAACTAATAAAAAAATATTAGAAAAAGTAAAAGTTAGTTTTATTAATATGTGTGAAAAATCCAAAACATCATCCTTTTAGGAACGAAGGTAGTATTAATTAGCAAAAGATTAATTACTAGAATAGAATTCACCTTGCGACTGACTTACTTACACTAAGTTATGTGTTCGTTTTGCGGCTGACTTACCTTTCTTCTATGTCATCATCCATGCCATGTCATCATCCATGTCATCATCATGATGTGGAAGGTTAAAAGTGAGAAAGAGGGTGTTGAATTTTTTTTTTGCATTGTTGATAGTCTTACCGATTCTTCTTCAATAATCATCCTCTTCAAATATCTTCGTCATCTTTCTCTGAGAGCTTAAGGATTGGGTACTTATTGTTTCTGGTAACTGGATTAAAAAAACATATATATGTATTCGATGGCGACAATAGATGATGTAGAGTTCTGCTTATAGATGGGAAAACAACATGCGAAGGAGCTTTGAAAACAATGGCGCACGATACTCCACCAGTTTATGTCTCTAATACTCAACAGCTGCAAGGTTTCCTAAGCCTATGGAAAATAGACCATGTACGTCTTTATGTAGAGATTAAGGACAAAAAAGATAGCAAAGTTAATCCGAATGACAGCAAAAGAGAAGAGTAAAAGGTTATATAGTTTTATCTCAGAAAGAGAACCCCCAAACATTGAATATAATAACGATGATTACAGTGAGGGTTATGATGGTATATGTTTTGAGGACAATGACAATGATTGCTATAGTAAAGTGGAGGGAGGAAAAGAGAAAGTAGGCGGAGAAGACGAAGTGATCGAATAAGATGATGAATTTGACAGCCGGTTTGATATGTTCGATGACTCGGATGGTGCATCTTCTGAAGATGATAACTTCGGCTCATACGGTGAGTCTACAGTAGAAGAAGAAGATTCAACAATGCTACCACCAAATAAGAGATCTCATAACTAGTCGATGAGCTGGTGCAATGTGAATCTGGAGATTTTTAAGGTGGGAGATGGATTCGCTACACCTTGCGGTAGGGAAACGAGGTGAGAGTAAATCCGAGTTGGTGAGACGACTGAAACTTCTTTCATTGAGGGATCAATTTGATTTTGATGTAGACGTATCTGATACAAAAATATTGGTTTTTAAGTGTTGGTTTGCTGGATGTCCCTGGAGAGTTCGTGCTTCTAAACAAGGGGTTTCCCCAGCATTTTACGTTCGTATGTACGATGCAAAACATACATGTTCTATAACCGAATGTTCTATTTGATCTAAACAAGCAACACCAGATATTTTAGGATAGTTCTACATGGACTTTCTTAGCGACATTGGTGCTTCCCTTCTACATGGGAGTGTTGGAGTAGCTATCAATAAGTAGTTTAGTATAGAGGTATTTATTTTTTTGGGCCGAGTTACTTAAAAGAATAGGCCGAGTTATATTAACATTATTGCTGAGTTATTTTAACAATAAGGTTGAGTTATTTTAACGTTAAGGCTGAGTTATGTTTTTGATGTGATTGACTTAATTCTATGAGGTGGCTAACTTATTCGAATAGTTATGTTTTCAATAAGCAGTTTGGTATTAAGGTATTTATTTTTTTGGGCGAGTTATTTAAAATATTTGGCTTAGTTGTATTATCGGTAGGCTGAGTTATATTAACAGCAATATTGAGTTATTTTAAAATAAAGGATGATTTACTGTAACGTTAAGAATGAGTTATGTTTTCGATGTGACTGACTTATGACTACGATGCGTCTAGCTTATTCGAATGGTTATGTGGACATATGCCATATTGGAAATCACATAAGACGCTGAACGTGCAAGGGAAATTGATGAGGGAACACCTGAGATTGGGTTTGATAACTTGCCTTCTTACTTATACATGATAAGAAGGGAAAATCCAGGTACATTTGCGCGTCTTCAAATCTATGAGTGTGGAAGATTCATGTATGTGTTCCTTTTGTTTGGTGCGCGCATAGCTGGGTTTCCTTTCATGCGCAAAGTTGTGGTCGTAAACGGTACATTTCTTAATGGTAAATACAAAGGGACGCTTCTCACAACACTAGCTCAGGATGGTAGTTTTCAGATTTTTCAATAGCTTTTGCTGTGGTTGACATTGAAAGGTTTTTTACGCACCTAAAAGTTTTGATTCCCGACGAGAAGGATCTTGCGATAATCTCATATAGGTGTAAACCGATAGGGAAGGCAAGAGGGAATGTGTATCCGCTGGCCTCTCAGGAAATTTGCACGCACCGTTTATATACGAACATTTTGGGAAAAGATTTTTTTCGTCTGGTGAAGAAAGCGACAAGATTTTTTGGGATCCTGATTTTAATGCGATTCTCCAGGAGATTCAAGCGATTACTCTCTAACTTCATGGGTACCTCCAAAGAGTTGATGTCCGACTGTGGGCGCGTGTCCATTTCCATGGTGAAAGGTACAATTTGATGACTTCTACATAGAAGAATCAATGAACAGAGCACTGTCAAATGCTAGAGGTCGTAACATTGTTGGACTATTAGAATCGGTACGAATATGATGACCAGATCGTTTGCTGAATAGAGAGAGGATGTTGTATCACAACAAACTACGCTTACCCGTGGTGTCGAAAAACTACTACAAGTAAGTCAACTATCACAATTAACAAGCCAGTCGTCACAGTATATATATCTGATGTGAAAATTATAATTAAGCCGTAATGTTGTTTATTCGGGAAATTTTTCATTTAGTTCGTGAAGTTAAACGAAAACGCCAAACGCTTTAGATTGTTGTTTATCTGGTGCATGTTGATCTTCTGTTTTTTTCTTTTAACCTTCTGTTTAAAGATTTGATCAGTTTCTAGGTTTGTTACTGTTCCATTGTTGTTCTTATTTTCTGGGTTTGAGATCTTGATGTTCTTGCTATTCTTCAACAGTTTAACCTTTGATCATCATGTTTAGCTTTGAAGATATGATTTCTGTTTTTCCTGTTTGCACATTTTGTGAGTAGTGACTAGTTCCAGAAGTTCCTGAGGATGGGGTAGACTTGGGTTGATTTCCTTATGTCACCTTAGCACCTAAGCTTGTTTGAATATACATCCCTTCTATTTCATTGTGCTTAATGCTGGTTTCTTTTACACCAATCGAAATCTGATCTTGGGCATTCCAGCACCCGAAAATCGTTCAATGGAATGCCTAATCATGGTGATTTCAGAGATTAGCTCATCCTTATGCAACAACTTAGATTGTTTGGATATGCATCTCAACCTAAGGGGTTGGATGACTAGGGCCTTTGTGGCTTTAGTAGGTTGGTTCTTCATGCCTTCTAGGTAGTGTACTGTTAACGGGAGTTAGGTCTGGTGATTTCTTAGGTTGATTCTATTTATCAAGAGATTGGACTTGGATGCATATGAATCTACTGTCTAGGGATAGGTCATTGTTGTTTGAGGTATGTTAGGTGCTTAGGTAAATCGGTATGGATCCCTGGTTAATTACCCTTTGTCCTCATGAGCTGCTTTACACTTGATTACATTTCCATATCCTCTACTTTTTCCTCTGTTTTTACCTTTTGCCCTTTTTAGATTTTTATGTATTTTTTTCTGTTTATACTTTTTAGTTCCAACATGTTTCACTTCACTTAGGACCTATTAGAAACAACCCCTTTTATTGTTTGGCTTGACCCAATTGAACCATTGAAATATTGATTGCTAGTACAAACCCATTTGGATTGATAACCTTACATACTACAATGACCATGATAGTGGTGTAAGGGATTGATAGAGAAAAACCCTACTATCAATTTGGCGCTGTTTCCAATTGGGTGTTGTTTACTACTTTTTGGATTTTGGATCTTTTGATATCAAGCTTCTTTTACAACTTTAATTACCTATTTACCTTTGTTTACTTTCTTTTCAGGTACTTGCTTGGCAGTGTATAAACCTGAGAAGAAGAGGACCAACAAACTTAATTCCTCTTGTTGAAGATATGAGAGCTCTTGAACGGGAATACTCTCGGGCAAGACGTGACCACGAATGTTCGGAAAATTTAAGACGGTTTGATTTACAAATGCTAGACAACGCTGAAAGAGATAACCAGCACACTATATGTGTTGGTGACAACCCCAACACTCACACCATTAGACATGGCATCAATCCACCTGTGGTTCAGAACAACAACTTTGAGATCAAACATAGTCTGATCACAATGGTACAGGAGAACAAGTTCCACGGTCTACCTATGGAGGATCCACTCAATCATCTCGACGAGTTTGATCGCTTCTGCAGCCTCACAGAGATAAATTGTGTGAGTGAGAATGCTTTCACACTATGCCTCTTCCCATTCCCTTTAGGGGAGAAGGCACACGAATGGGAGAAGTCACTTCCCAGGAACTCCATCACCACCTGGGATTCCCTCAAGAAAGCATTCCTTGCAAAGTTCTTCTCAACTTCTAGAACATCTAGACTGCGGAATGATATTTCAGGCTTCGCGCAAAAGAATGCTGAACCCTTCTCTAAAGAAGGGGAGCGCTTCAAGAACTATACAATGCAATGCCCGCATCACAGATTCAGGAAACTTCCCTACTCAGCACCCTCTATCGAGGTGCTCTGCCCAAGATTAGAATGTTGCTAGATACAACAAGCAATGTGAACTTCCTCAACAAAAGTGTGGATGAAGGATGGGAGTTAGTAGAGAACCTTGCCCAGTCTGATGGGATTTACAGTGAAGACTATGGAGGAAGACCTCGTGGTGGTTGTGCTTCTGATAGTAGGACAAAGAAGCACTGAATGAGAAGTTGGACATGTTACTCCTGGGTCAACAACATCAAATCCACTTCATCTCTGATGAAGAACAACTTTAGATTCAAGCTAGGGAGGCTAACCAGCAAGAGGACATGTGGTATATGCAGAACCATGGTGGTTACAACAAAGGGTACTTCAACTACTCCAACAACCCTAGTCTTTCTTACGGAAGCAACAACGTTGCTAACCCACAAGACCAAGTGTACCCGACAATACCTCAGAAGGATCTTCAACCCTTCATTGACTATGCTCAAAAACATGGTTTCCTTCCAAATCCACAACAGCTGGGTCGTTCTAATCAACAACAGGTCCTTGTTCCTCCTACTACACTACCTCCTCCTACATCTTCAACAATTGAAGCAATGTTACAAAAACTTCTACACGGTTAGGCCAATAGTGTTATGTAGACATCAAAAAAGTTTAGTGAACTTCACAATAGGTTGGACTCTTCTTTCAATGACATCTATGCAAAGATTGAACCACTTACCTACAGAGTCACTTAACTCGAAAGCACGACTACCTCCACCTCTACTTCTTCATCTGGGAAACTGCAATGCAAATCTGCTTCACACCACCATGATGTTGCTCATGTGAAAGCAATCACTGGGCACAGTGTTGATCTAGGTTGGGGGATCGTGTTTATAAGAAGCTGAAGAAGAAGAACCTGCAATAATTGATTCTTAGAAACCATTGCAACCACCATCATTTTTGATCACCAAACCACCTCCTGCTGAGCAACCATATGTAACGCAAAAGAAGGATACACCCTTCATTCCACCACCATACGTTCCAAGGTTACCCTTCCCTTCCAGATTCAAGAAAGAAATCATGGAGAAGTACAAAAGCGTTTTTGAGAAATACATGAAGGACACTGAAATCAAAGTGCCTCTTCTTGACGCAATCACTTTGATGCCTCCATACAAGAAGTTCCTGAAAGATGCTATCACCAAGAGAGGAAAGGAGATTTAGGGAATGGTGATTCTAAGTGAAGAATGCATTGCGATCATCACAAGGACCTCAATCCCAAAGAAGCTAGCAGACCCAAGATCATTTACCTTACCTTGTTCGCTAGGTCCATTGTCCTTCGACAAATGTTATGCGACTTAGGAGCTTCAATAAGTCTAATTCCTCTATCAGTTGCAAGGAAGTTAGGATTCAACAATTTCAAATCATGCAATATATCTCTAGTGCTTGCAGACCGATCAGTGCGAACTCCACATCGAATCCTTGAAGATCTACCTATAAGGGTTGGAATGGCTGAAATCCCAACTGACTTCATATTTTTAGACATGAGTGAGGAACCCAAAGATCCTTTGATTTTGGGCAGACCATTCAAGAGCTAAATATGACCTTCGACATTCAAGAAGTTATGAAGAAACCTGCGGCTGAGGGAGAGATTTTCTACATGGAAGAGATGGATCAACTTGCTGATGAGTTCTTTGAAGAGATTAATCATGAAGATCACCTCCAAATCACATTGACCAGGAATGGAGATAAAAGGGCTTCTATGTGGTAAATTTCTGGGGTACGAGATAATATTAGATTCACATGTACCAATGGAGCCCGAAGAACCATTCGAAGATATCCGAGGTCCAGAAAGACAAGTCTTCTCACCTGATGAAGAGATTGGACTCAAGGAGAAACCAAATAAAAAACCTGTCTAAGCACAAATAGACTCTGCAATATCTAAAGACTGGTCTGAACTCAAGGCACCATCTGTAGAGCTGAAACCACTTCCGAAAGGACTAAGGTACGCCTTTCTTGGACCTAACTTCACATACCCAGTCATAGTGAATGATGGACTTAGTAATGATGAATTAAACTTTCTATTGACTGAATTGAGGAAGTTTAGGAGATCTATAGGATATTCATTGGATGATATTAAGGTAATATCACCAAACCTATGCACCCATAGAATTAATCTTGAAAATGAATCATATTCTAGCATTGAACCCCAAAGGAGACTAAATCCTAACTTGAAAGAAGTAGTGAAAAAGGAAATCCTTAAACTGTTGGATGTTGTTGTTATCAACCCTATCTAAGATAGTACTTAGATATCACCCGTTCATTGTGTCCCAAAAAAGGGAGGAATTACTATGATCAAAAACGATAAAGATGATCTAATACCAACCAAAACAATCACAGGACATAGGATGTGCATTGACTACAAGAAGGTGAATGCAACATCTAGAAAAGATCACTTCCCCTTACCTTTCATCGACCAAATGTTAGAACGCCTAGCCAACCATCCCTATTACTGTTTCCTTGATGGTTATAGTTGAATTTTCCAAATCCCTATTGACCCTATAGATCAGGAAAAAACCATATTCACGTGCCCTTACGGTAATTTTGTATATAAAAGGATGTTGTTTGGCCTTTGCAATGCACCTGCCACCTTTCAGAGGTGTATGACTTCCATCTTCTCGGACTTAATTGAGGAGATAATTGAGGTGTTCATGGATGACTTCTCCGTGTACGGTTATTATTTCTCCTCCTGTTTGTTAAATCTGTACATGGTTCTCACCAGATGCGAAGAGACAAACCTAGTTCTGAACTAGTTAAAGGGCCATTTCATGGTAAGGGAAGGAATAATGTTGGGGCATAATATCTCAGAGAAGGGTATAGAGGTGGACAAAGCTAAAATAGATATAAAGATACAGTTGCAACCGCCAAAGACGGTGAAGGATATAAGAAGCTTCGTTGGTCATTCAGATTTCTACAGAAGGTTTATAAAGGATTTTTCAAAAATAGTTAGACCTTTAACAAGGATGTTGTGCAAGGACGTTGAGTTTAACTTCGACACAGAATGTTTGGAAGCCTTCCACCACATCAAGGAAGCCTTGGTAACTGCACAAATAGTTCAAGCTCCCAACTGGGACTACCCATTTAAAATCATGTGCGACGCCTCAGACTATTCAGTTGGAGCTGTCTTGGGGTAGAAGATTGATAAAAAGGTGCACGTAATCTATTATGCTAGAAGGAACACGGATGATGCTCAAGAAAAGTATGCCACAACAGAGAAGGAGCTGCTAGCAGTAGTCTTCGCATGAAAAATTCAGAAGCTACTTGGTTGGTACGAAGGTGATAGTTTAGACTGATCATGCTGCACTGAGGCATATCTATGCGAAGGACACCAAGCCGAGACAGCTGAGATGGATTCTCTTATTGCAAGAGTTTGGCATGGAGATAGTGGATAAGAAAGGTATTGAAAATGGAGTGGCATATCACTTTTCAAGAATGAGGATTGACAAATCACTTCCAATCGATGACTCTATGCCTAAACAACAACTCATGATGATCCATACCTGTGCATTTTTGGAAAGTGAAGTAGTGACAACAAAAGCAGCACCATGGTATGCAAACTTAGTTAATTACAAGGTCTGTGGAACAATCTCTAAAGATTTCGACGAATATAGAAAGAGGAAGTTCTTGAGTGATGTAAATCACTACTATTGGGATTACCCTTTTCTTTACAAAAAGGGTCCATATGGATTATTCAAAAGCTGCATAGCTGAAGACGAAGTGAAAGGAATTCTAGAACATTGTCATGGTTCCTCTTATGGAGGTCACTTTGCAACATTTAAGAATGTTCCGAAAATCTTGCAGGCAGGTCTATGGTGGCCAACACTGTTTAAAGGCACACATGGATTCATCTCTATGTGCGACCCATGTCAGAGAGCAGGAAACGTGGGGAGAAGAAATGAGATTCCCCAGAATCCAATATTAGAGCTTGAAGTGTTCGACGTTTGGGGAAATGACTTCATGGGACCATTCAACCCCCATCTTTTGGTAATAGTAGCTGTCGACTATGCCTCCAAATGGGTAGAAGCGATTGCTACTCCAACGAACGATGCGAAGGTGGTTCTGAAGCTTTGCAAAAACATAATCTTCCCGAGATTTGGGGTCCCGAGGGTAGTAATCAGTGATGCAGGTTCTCACTTCATAAACAAGGTCTTTGAAAATCTGCTGAAGAGCTATGGAGTGAAGCATAAGGTGGCAACACCTTATCATCCACAAACGAGTGGACAAGTTTAAGTATCAAACAAGCAGATCAAGGCAATTTTAGCAAAGGTTGTTGGAACCTCCAGGAGAGATTGGTAGGTAAGGCTAGATGATGCACTATGGGCATACATAACAACTTTCAAAATGCCAATTGGACGAACGCCATTTCAGCTACTCTATGGGAAGGCATGACACTTACCAGTTGAAGTAGAGTATAAAGCTCTCTAGGCAACTAAACTCTTGAACTTTGATCTCAAAACGGCTCAAGAGAAAAGGGAAATAGACTTGCATGAACTGGAGGAGGTCAGACTCAATGGTTATGAGAGTTCCAAAATATACAAGGAGAGGACCAAGACGTTTCATGACAAAAAGATTCTAGTGAAGGAAATCAACGCTGGTGACCAGGTCCATTTGTTTAACTCAAGGATGAAGCTGTTCCCAGGAAAGATCAAATCCAGGTGGTCCGGGCCATTCTCTGTTAAGGAATTTCTACCATATTGAGCTATTACTTTGATTGGGAAAAATGGGATTGGATTTACAGTGAATGGACAACGAGTGAAGCCATACTTGGCAGATAGAGCATTCCCTGAAGAGACTTTGGTTATCCTTGGGGAACAATCTCAGGGGTACTGATCTTAAAAACAGGAAGTCAAGCTTAGTCACTATAAACAAGCTCACTTGGGAGGAAGTCCCATGTCTATCTTTATATATATTCCCTTTCAACATTTTGTCTTTCAGTACTTAATCCAATGCGTTTTAGTTTTAAATTGGTTTTTGGTGTTTTAGGTACTTAGGAAACGTGCTTGGAGCAATGGTCCGATCGAGCCAGAATAAAAATTCAGAACAAGCCACGATAAGGCACGGCTTGATACAACATCAAACAGTTCGATCGAGCCAAGTGGCCGAAGAAGCTCAAGCCACTTTATCGGGAAAGATCGAGCCATTATGCCCAAACGATCGATCCAACATCTAGATCCGATCGAGCCAAGTAAAAGCATGGATCGATCCAACACCAAGCCATGCAATCGAGCCAGCGGGATGCGTTACATGGAGCCGTCATTGATGCAAGCAACATAATGTCTAATCCAACCTTTCCAAGATACCCCATCCACCACCCCCATCACACCAATTTTTCCACTTTAACCCTCATCCACAAACCTCCACTTTAATCCTCTTCCATAACTACTACTTTACTCCTCAAACACAAACATCAATAACTCCTCTCAACCACATGAATTCAAGTCATCCCCTCTATTTAAGGGAGTCTCTCCATCTCTCTCTTTCATCATAACTCTAATAACTTTCACTACCGAAATCCTTTGATTTAAATCGTTTCCTGAAGATTTGAGCTCAAGAACTCATAAAGCCTTTAAGCATCTTCGATTTGGTTTCCGTTCTATCATTTCTGAATTTTTACGAAATTTTAAGTTTTTCATGAATTTTTGAAATTTTTTTAAAAATCTGTTGCAAGTTATTAAGGAAGATAAAAATGTGATTAAGAGTTATGTATGATGAGTGTGTGAATCTTGTATTTGTTAAGTGGTAGAAACTGTCATCTGTTGAAAAGTTGTTCATTTCCCAAAATGGTTTATTGCTCTTTTAGGTGCAACCATGTCAAACATACCTTCAGACTTAGAAATTTACCAGGTCCTGATGTAAGCTGAGTTCACAAGATCGACATTCCCCGATGAAGAAATCTTGAGGAGTCTCGGGATCTTGGAGCAAGTGAAGAACATTCTCAGGAAAATGGGAATACCAAGCGTACTTAACATGGATTTTGAAGCTTATCAACAACCGACGTGTATGTTCCTTGCCTCCCTAAAGGTGACATATGTCACGGAGAGCGGGGACGATAGGAGCAATGGTCGCTTTATAACCTTCAAAGATCTCTACCGGAAAACTCACTTAATGACTTTCAGTGAGTTAGAATATACCTACGGTCTTCACGCTATGATATCTCAACCAGCCATATTCAAAGACACTCCGAATGAGATTGGACTCATTTGGAGAATAATTGGATCCAAATTTTTCAAAGACAAAAAGACCAAGAGCGCCCTCATCCACCACCCGGAAATCCGTTATGTGCAGCAAATCCACGCAAACTCTTTCTTCACTCGGCGAGATACAAGCTACATTATGGGGGAAGAGATTTAAGTTCTTGAGTTTAAGCATTGCCTCACACATTAGCAACGTCCTCCAAGATGAATCCTTGTTCATAGCCCTATATGAAAGGGGACCTTGTCCTCTTAAGCTATTTCTCAGAAAACTGTCAAAATTTCAAGATCCCACTTGGATGTCACAAGAAAGGGGAGCACCTCATAGACGAGTAGGAGGCTGGATCACTCCTATCCTTCAGCATACCCAAGTTTACCTCAAAAATATTGATCAGACCTCGAGGTTATTGGACTACAATCATTTAAAGGACAATAAGTTCATAGTGGGGAGAATAGACGAACAATACTGCTACCAATTCAGGAGAACAAGGACACCAAAGGGATCATCTTACTCCCGAACAGTAGAAGAACGTCTCTCGAGAGGAGCGAGAACATCATGTTCAACCACGACTACTCTACCAATCAAGCCATAGTCAACCAAGTGCCATACCGTGAATCTTGCTCAGACAACCTTTAAAACCTCTCCTTAAACGAGGATTCATCCAACTCCCAATTTAGGAGTAACTGAAGCCATCTCCAAACAACCACTGTATGATCTGCTGCACCTCCATTCGTTCCTGTTTTCCATTTATGCAAATTTTTACATGTTTAGACTTCCGTATCCTGTCTTGCCTAGAATCCAATCCTGAAGTTGGTTTACACAGAGACTGTATAATTCAAGTTTGGGGGAGGATTCGGGGGACTGCTATTAATGAAAATTTCCTTGTTTGTTCCTTTGTCTCCACTTTGCAGTATCGTTTACATAGCATCTATTAGCATCTAAAAACCATAAAAATTTGAAATCTTTTCGAAAATCATTCTTCAAAAGCAGAGTGTCATTGTAGTTGCATTTCATGTAGTTGCATATAGGATATTGAAATTTTATGTAGTCTCATATGCATAGGGAACTATGAAGATGATAACCTTGTAAGTATTTTTTTTCTCAGGAAATGTTAGTGCCCTGTGCTAATAGGGTTTTTAGTCCTACTGGGTATCAATCACCCATTGTTGTAGTATATATGGGTTTGCCAATCCATAATGGGAATGTACTAAACAATATGGATGTGATTGATACTTTAAAGTCAAGCTAAGTGTTAAAAGGGGTTATTTCTAAAAGGTCCTAAGTGCAATAAACATCAAAAGCATAAAAACATAAAGAAGCATAAAAGACTTAAAAGTAAAAAAAGAGTAAATGCAAAGAAGGTGAAAGGTGCAAACAATGCAAAGCAGTTCCTGAGGACATAGGGTAATTGACTAAGGATCTATCATGGGTTACCTAAGCACCTAAAATACCTCGTACAATGAGCTAACCCCTAGACAGTAGCTACATATACAATCAATTCCAATTCCTTGCCAACCAATCTCAAGAAAAGTAATCACAGGCTCAACTGTCGTTATAGAAGGTGACTACCTATCAGGCATTAACAACTACTACTCTAGTCAATAAGCTTCCCAACATCTAATGCCTTAGA
>OVBE01006101.1:0-20457 GCA_900406425.1 Iberis pinnata
TCCTGCATGTTAACTTGACTTTAAACCTGAATACCTACAGATTTCCCTATTTCCTAGTGCTTTATTATCATTGTTTTTAAACCGTTTTTAATTACCATTTTGATTCACAATCATACTTATTATTCTCACGTTGACCATATTCGAAGTTTTAAATTGAACGTGCATTTCTCGTCTCTGTGGATTCGATACCTTTCTATACTTCGTTGATATGTTCTCTGCAGTATTAGTTAGGATTAAATTCTTAACCTATCATTCGCCACGTCAAAATTCGCTGACGTGTAATAATGAACACATCCGTGAAGCGCTACTTACTATGATACAATTGAGTTATGGTTATGTTGCACCTGAGTTTTAAAACGCGGCCGAATTAAGAGAAATTGGATGACTTACGGACATAAGTCAGCCACTCATGACAGCTTAGTTACAAAAAATTGCTAATTTATGTGTAAAAGGCTGACGTACGGTCATCAGTCAACCCATGTGACGGCTTACTTACGTAAATCTGGCTGATTTATGTGATAACGGCTGGCTTATGCACTCAAGTTACAGCTGACTTATGCTCTCAAGTTATAGCTAACTTATGCACTCAAGTTACAGCTGACTTATACTTCGGCGGGATGAGTTGTTGAAAACTGATTGAGTTATAGTTATGAAATGGTTGAGTTATGTTTCTGCGACTGATTTAATGATCATCGACTGTCTGAGTTATTAAATGAGCGGGTGACTTATTGGATGTTTATATGTATGAGCTACCTATAATCAGCTATAAACAGTTGGATTAACGTTAAACTCATCGTGTTTACGGCTGACCTAATAGCGAAAGATTAATTACTAAAATAAAATTCATGTTACCACTGATTTATTTGACGAGACGGCTGACTTATGGTTTCCCTTCCTGTCTACGACTAATTAATTAGCGAAAGATTAACTACTAGAATAACATTCACATTGCGACAGACTTACATTGTATTTAATGGCTGATTTAGTTAGACTTGGTTATGTGTTCATATTGCGGCTGAGTTACCTTTTTGCCATTTCATCATCCATGTCATAAGTTTTTATTTTTCATGTCAAAACAATGCGTTACAACTTACGAATGATTCTTGGGATCTCATTATTCTTTAGTAATCATCTTCTCAGTTTATCTTCTTCATATTTCTTTGAGAGCTTATGGATCGGGTACTTACTGTTTCTGGTAAGTGGATTAAGAAAAATAGATATGTATTCAATGCGGATAGTAGAGGATGTAGAGTTATGCTTATAGATGGGAAAACGACATGCGAATAAGTAGAAAAGTTGTTATATGATGATTACATATTGAATGAGTTGAGGCATCATATTCAGTTGAGCTACATGTTCTCGAATAAAGCATTGAAAACAATGGTGCATGATACTCCACCAGTTTATGTCTCTAATACTCGTTAGTTGCAAGGTTTTCAATAAGCTGTTTGGTACAAATGTATTTATTTTTTGTGGGCCGAGTTATTTAAAAGAGTGGGCTGAGTTATATCAACGATAGGCTGAGAAATATTAATGTTAATGCTGAGTTATTTTAACATGAAGGCTGAGTTATTTATAAGTTAAGATGAGTTATGTTTTAGATATGATTGACTTAATTTTATGGTGCGGCTGACTTATTCGAATGGTCATGTGGATAGATTCCATATTGGGAATCACATAGGACGCTGCAATTTGCAGGGGAAATTGATGAGGGAACACCTGAGATTGGATTTGATAACTTGCCTTCTTACTTATACATGATAATTAGGGAAAATCTGGGCACATTTGCGCGTCTTCAAATCATTGAGTGTCGAAGATTCATGTATGTGTTCCTTTCCTTTCGTGCGAGCATAGTTGGGTTTCCTTTCATGCAAAAAGTGTTGGTCGTAGATGGTATGTTTCTTAATGGTAAATACAAAGGGACGCTTCTCACCACACAAGCTCAGGATGGTAATTTTCAGATTTTTTCCAATAGCTTTCGCTGTGGTTGACACTAAAAATGATGAATTGTTTGATAATTAATAATAGGGTCACGTCAATGCGGCCAAACTGTTGACGGTAAAATTGATTGATACTGATAGTATGGAAGTTAAATACGGGCAGTATTTGCATGTTGTTAACTTGATTTTGAGAACTTGCACATGCAATCTTTTTGAACATGAGAAATTACCATGTGCGCACGCAATCGCAGCTTCAGAGTACAATGCTTATTTGGTTAATGCATACGCTCAACGGTTACGCCGTTCGATTAAACGCATCAAGTTCCATAAAACGTGGATAAACAACCATTGCTGCCCCCAATTATTCATCAAAAACCAGGAAGGCCTAAAAAATGATGAAATCTGGTTTAGAAGTTGCACTTGAGAAGAAAATTCCATGGAAAGAACACACGTGTTCTCATTGTAGAAAAAGTGGGCATAATGTGAAAACTTGTCTGATGTAAATTGATTTATGGATTTGAATATTTTTGTGGTACGACTAAGTTCTGGTATAATGATGATTGAGTTCTAGTTTATATATGGTTGAGTAACTAATTACAAATGAGTTAAGGATTATTATTATTTTTACGCGGCTGAGTTCTGGTTTAATTATAGCTGAGTTATAATTTCAATAAGGTTGAGTTGCTTTTGAAGGGTGATTTAGCGAGTGGAATCCTTTAGTTATGTCAAATATTTTGAATATTAATCGAAGTGTCACAATTTTTTGTATCTCCACTTCTTCAATTTTTTTTACCTCGGTAATGGAATAAGACATCATATCCTTATATCATGACGTAATAGTTGTGTAATATGACATAGTAGACATCATCTAGGGTTTGACCTCAGTATCGTAAAATCGCATCATAGACGCATAATTCTATTACATGATAGACATCATCTAGGGTTTGACCTTGGTATCATAATATCACATCCTAGTTGTGTAAAAATAAAACATTTTCCTCGGTTATAAAAATTTCACGATATTAGTGATCAGACGTATTATACAAGGTTAATATATGAAACATATGATTTAGTGTTTATGAATCAGCTGGGTTATTGTTATTGTCTAAGACAGTAGTAAACAATACTATAAGAAACGATATGGTAAAGTTATTATTAATGTTTGCCTAAGTTATTAAAATGAATGTTACGGCTAAGTTATCTTTTGTCTATGTATGACTTATGTATATTTTACTTTATGTCCGAGTAAACCCTTTACGAGTTAGTCATGTTTAATCGAAGATTTATAATTGAGCTATGTTTACCTTACAGTTTAGTTATGATTACTACACGAATGAGTTATGTTTGCTATATGCCTGAGTCTTTCTTACTTTACGATTGTGTCATGATTTTGGGCTGAGTTATCTTCGTGGTAAGAATTTACTATGTTTGATTGCGGTTGAGTTATAGATTTTAATCTATGTGTTAGGAATGAGTTTTAACAATTATGATTATAAAGAACATAGAGACTGAGTTATTATGACAACACATCAATATTGTATTAAAAAAATAAAAAAATAGTGACTCGCTTATAAGAGTTAATAAGATTGAGACTGAAGATTACTCATATACTACTTTACTGAATCAGTCGAAGATTGTGAATTTCGACATTAAAGCTTACATTTTCAAGTCAAGTCAACTTGTAAGTGTTCTAAACAACTTTTTTTACGAACACTTACAAGTTGACTTGACCAGAACATGTAATGTTTAAAGTCTAAATTCATAATCTTCGACTGATTCAAAAAAGTAGTATCTGACTCATCTTCAGACTCAACCTCATCAATTGTTACAACTGATTAAGTCATTTTAAATTTTAGAATTATAGTCAAATTTCAGAATTATAGGAATGGAAATAACATACTTAATCAAGAAATGCATATAAGATAGCAATGGAAGGATTGAAGAATTTTCCAGGTTGCAGGTGAGTCACATCCGCACCAAAGAAAAATGTTGGATAGTCAGTAACTTCGGGCAAACAAACAATGGCAGATTTGGTGCAACTTTGGTGGTTGCATAGGATAAGCAGGAGGGAAGCGGATTACATGCGTACTTAGTTCTTTATCAGGTGTAAACCAATGCATCTTCAAGAGGGAACATAGTGTGTTTTCCCATTATCCCATTGAAGTTGTTGGGGAAAATGACAAGAAGAAGGATAGGGAACAAATTCCAGACAATATAACATAACAATGAACTGAAATTACAATTTGGTAGTTACATAGGATAAGCATCAAATAATACAATCAAGATTTGGATATTTGGTGTCTCTTTGGTGGTTGCATAGGATAAGTAGGAGGGCATGAGATTGCAGGCGTATTGTTTGTGAGCAAAAAACAAAATCGAAAGAGATAGATTGCATGCGTACTATTTGTGAGGAATATTGAAAGCGTAAGAGAGAAAAAGGAAGAGAAGAGAGAAAACCCTGACATAGATAAAGAGAGATATTGAGAATTTGTGAGAAAATAAAGAGAGGAACATAGATATAAATAGAGAGAGAAACGCATGTATGTCTAAGTTAATATTCTCTATTTTTAACTAAAATTGAAGAGTCACTATTTTTCGTATTCCCACCTCTTTGTATTACATGCCTTATGGAAGCTCGAAACGTCGCAATTCATATTTCTTGATAACTGAGTAATGGAACTCAAAGTATCCTTAAGGGTTGGGTTATTTTTCATTTAACGACTGGGAAACAAATACATGAACGATGAGTTAAAGGCTACTTTAAAGACTACTTTGTAGATAAATAATGGCTGAGTTATTCTTACCTCTGAGATATGTTTTTACTTTTTGACTGAGTTATACATAGTAAATAAATTAAAATATGTGATATATAAAAAATGACATGTCGAACTATCAGGTCCAAACTACTCAAACATATCTACTAGATCAAACCCAACTCATATTGAATGTTATTGTTATACGATTGATTTCTTGTTAAACAATGGCTGAATTCTGTTTGATTACATATAAATTTTGTTAATTTATGGTTGAGTTCTATATGAGTACGGATGAATACTTCTGTTTGTTAAAGGTTTAATTATTTTTTACAATAAATAACTACTGTAAGAAGTAAATATGAAGATAAAAGTTGTTCCATATGTAAATAACTAAATTATATCAAGTACTTAATTTACATGATTACTTGTAAGTGTTCAAAATAACTTTTGTTCTTAACCAGACATCTAACTTCCCATGTAGTATCGTGCTCTACATGCTGCCAAATGTGCATATAGTATGCTATTGGCACTATTAACACAAATCTTGTGCACTACATCAACTTGTGTCAATAGTACCAACAATATACTATGCACACTTGGCAACATTTAGAACTCGTTACTATATGGAAAGTGAGATGTCTAAGGGTTTTGAACAAAAGTTGTTTAGAACAAACAAGTTAACTTTAATTTATAGCATAACAAATAAAAACAAGATAGATGAGCAAGATATATATTCCGTCCCCCAGCCATTCATGAGCTTCCGAGTTTCTTTTTTCGATGTCCTTCATGTGGTACTCAAATAACGCCAACTACCAATGGATACTTCTTTAGTAACTGCAAAGGAAATGGGAAACTAGTTGTTGGCTACATCTCCTCACAAAATAACAATATGTGTGTTTTCCCCACTGTGATCCAAAAGAACTCAGATAAGAGTTATTTGGTGCCCCTTTGGTGGTTGCATAGGATAAGAAGGAGGGAAGCGGATTACATGCGTACTAAATGGACCTTGAATCTATTACTACCATCTCGAGCAACAGACATATCCATTATGTCGGGATAGGTAAAATTTGCATCTAAGGCATAGAGAAACATGAAAAATTGGTAAAATTTCAAAAACCGTTTTCTAAAAAAAAAGTGCTCATTTAGTTGTATTAGTCATATTAGGATTGCATTTAATTTTGGATTTGCATGGGAACTAAGATGATCTTTTCCTTGTAAATATGTCGCTTTACTAATTGATGTTGTTTCCCTGGTTTTTAGTTGTCCAATGCATCTAGATCGAATCTGAAGCATGCTTGGAATGTGTAATTGCATGATCTCTACTTTTTTGAAGCATGTTGTGATTCGAAGTTTATCTCTATTCATTAGAACATAAATCTTATTTTTAATTATCATGTCTATTCCCTGGATTTGAACTCATGGATAGCATATACATACTTGGATTATCTTTTACCGTTTTGCCACTCTTGTTAATCCAAGTAGATTTTCCACCCTAAACCAACTTTATTTCAAGACATTTTTTTATTGAGTGTTAGGCCCCTTTTTCAAATGAGCTTTGTAAAAAGTGTTAGGTTTGAATTGACAAGAATTGAATCTCATGTAGTTCTAGTTCATGATTTTGGACTAGATAGGATAAGGATGGGAATTGACTTCGGATAACTTAAGGGGATTGGGAAAAGTAAGGAATGGTTTGTACAAAAGTAGAAAAGATAGCTTAGGAGGGGAATAATAAGAGAAAAAGAAAATGTTGTGATCTAGTAAAGGATTTTGGGAAGTAAAAACAGTTTGGCTTAGCGAAAAAACAAAAAAATAGTACAAAGAGGCAAAAACCAAAGAAATGGTAAAAGAATGAATAAAAGAAAAGAAGCCTTAGTCCTTTAAAGTCAAAGATTCTCCAATATGCTAGAATAGAGAAGAAAGTAAATCCTCCCCTAGGTTAAGTAGTGACGAAAGAGTAAAGAAAAGGAATGAGAACCAAGATGGTTACTTGGGGGTTTCAAGGGTAGAGATAGGATCATTTTCATATCCGAAGGCTTTTAGATTTCGGGTTATAGGTAGATGAGATCCTATTCTTGTATGCATGTAAGTTTTCTCACCTTTAGCATTCTACTAAGGCTTATTTTTCTTTTGAGGGACCCTTGTTTTGAATAGAATAGCCGAAACATAAAGGGACCATTTTTGTATCTTAACCAATGTTTTAGTCAAATGAGTTTATTAAAAATGTATAGTATGATTCACGGTTTCCACTTATTCAATGTTAAATAGATGAATGGGTTTGAATTTATGTGAACGTTAGGATTTATCTCAATTGAGCTTTGATGAGTATGAATAAGATTTTTAAGTAAAATGAGATTGTTTTGCATTATAGAACTAGTAACTTGGGCATCGAAATCACCTACTTTATCAGCATATTTTGGTTATGAGTTCCCATCTTCAAACTTCTTCCTCGTTTTTAGGAATTACTTGAGGGCAAGCAAGGATTAAGTTTGGGGGAGTTGATATATTAGGTTTTTGATGTTTTCTAACATTGGATTTTATTGCATTTTGAGTTGATTAACTTGCATTTAGGTACATATAGGTTGCATTTATATATAATTTCATATTTTAGGTGTTGAAGGTGAGTAGAATCAAAAGAGGGGTCAATTGGATGCAAAAGAGCTAAAAAAGGGACTTAATGGGGATAAAAAAGCCTTAAAGATCAAGCGATTTGGAGATATTGCAATGAAAATTTCATCATGGCATCTTAATGAATATTGTAGCCATGAATTCAAGCTTTCCTAAAATCTAAAAATCACCTTAAACGCTCCAGAGAACTGTAAGATTTGAGCCCGCAAAGCTGTGGTCCGCTAGATTCGAAGCTCCAAAATGTCCATCCCAAATATTTATCTTTTTCACCAACTTCTATTGCGATTAAGGAGAAAACTCTTTCATAAAAGTTATAGATCTTTTAATCATCTTTCCAAGTAGATATTGCACGACATCATAGATTTAAATTTGAGAGATTTATGGACCTTTTACTGAAGATTGGTCAAGCTGTTTCGTAGAAGAACTCTGAGTGAACTCTAATTTTTCAGAGATCTCGGATTTCTGTGAGTCAAAAATGAACAATTTCAAAATAAGAGAAAGACAATAAAGGTATGAAAATCAAAGAATACGAAATGGGGAAAAGAGATTCCTTATTTTGATTCTCGTGAACGTTTACAATCAGGCATCATTTCCTACCGTAAGAAGAATCGGTGAATTTCCTAGAACTAACAGCGGAAACTGTAAATAGCTTAATCGAGTCCCAACTCTCTAAGAACAAAATGAAAATCTAAAAAACCTAAGTCTTTTGGTTTGGAAAGTTGAATGTGTCTTGTCTCTTCCCTTCATTCTTCTTATATACACTCCTTGCTTGTTTGTTTTCCTTTCCAGTCTCTGATTCTTCAGCGGAAACTTTCCCTTTCTTTTGCGGAAACTTTCCTTTTCTGAATTCCTTCCATTTCTCTGTGATTTATGCAACAAGTTGTGACTGTCATCGTACTTGGGCCGAATTCTTTCCTAGAAACATAAGTGGGAAATTTATCTCATTATAGGCCTCGTTGGGCTGTTATGCGGTTTAGGGGATATGGACTTTGCGATAAGCTGACCATTGTCGCTTCGTATGGTTAAAAGATGCGACCATATCCTTACGATCATTCCAAAACTTCTACGATCCATAAGGGATAATCGTATGGTCTTGATATCCATACGAAGAGAATAAGTCTTACGATTTTAATCCCAAAATTAAATATGGAACCTCGGAATGATACGAAACAAAAGAGGAAGGGTTGGAGACAAAATCAACTCGTCAATCAGTGAGCTTAATTTACCAGATCAAGCTCGACAATAGCCGAGCTGAATTTATGTGATCCAGCTCGGTTGTTGACGAGATTAATTTAAGTGATCCAGCTCGACAGTTGCCGAGCTCAATTTACGTGATCCAGCTCGGCATCTGCCGAGTTGAATTTACGAAATCCAGCTTGGCAGTTTGATAGGGTCAGGTTTTAATACTAAATTTATACAGCAGAGAACAGATCCTTGTAGTATAGTAAATTGTCGATCCCACAGAGACTAGCCAGTACGACTCTCAGTTAAAAATCGATTCTAGCTAAGATAAAATAAAAGAGGAAGAGTTTTCGAAACGATAATAAAGTAAAGCGAATAATTAAAAGCGAATGTAAACCAATAGAATAAACTGCTAGGCGATAGGGAAGTTCGACAAGTATTCAGGTTTGAGGTTCAGGTTGACAAGCAAGATTAACAATGAAAATAGTTCTCAACTCAAAAGAAGACAATAGACTAATCTCCTCCCAAAATATTGGACCCCTGTGATAGAATTTCTAGAAATAAAGACTAACCTTCTCCCGAAATCTTAGATCTCTAAACTAGACAATTAAATCGTGCAGTGATTACAAATTCGATATGTTCATAAGCATTCTAAGACAATACTCCCGCAAACAAAGATACTTATTCATCTAGAGTAGGTGAGATTCAATAAACCAAATCTCTTTGTATTTATTAACCTAAAATCATGAACAAGGTGATCAGGCTAATTCAAGGAATGATAACAAATCTACACTAAGAACCTAACAATTTAAATCCATTAAAGTCAAACCCTAACCATCAAAACATGTTTTCCCTGGGAAATCCCTAAAACCTAACAAAGAGATTACTCAGACATAGCCAAGCAATCAAAAATCATCATTAGAGAAAGCATATTCAAAAACCATAATTTAATAAAAGTTAATAGAGAGTTCATAATTCTTCTCCAAAATACAGGTGTTAGGATTCGTCTCTCTCGGAAAAGCTCTTATAATAATGAATTGTGTTGTGGATTGTATATGTGTTGTTCTGTGTCTACCTCAAAAATAAACCTAAGCTTCTAGCTTATATAGCGTTAAAAAAAATTAAAACCTAGTAAGAAAAAAGCTATGATAATTCTTGAGGACATAAACGTCTTTTTGGCATCCTTCAATAATTCTCGAGTATTCAGATCGATCGATCACAGAAGTATGGTAGTCTTCAGGATCGATCGATCGATCTGCTCCATCACGTGCTGCACATGCTTCTTCTGCCAGACAACTTGACGAGTCTTTAGTAAAATCGTTATAACTTTGGATTGCTTCAATGGATTGACCTCAAATCACTTTCATATGAAAGCTAACTCACGTGGCCTTATTGAGCTAAAATCTCAGACCATTCCATTCATAGAAACATCTCCAAATTTTGATCAACTTTCGGCTCTTCTACTAGATGATGCTTCTGCATTCGTCAAACTGCATCTATTTTGTGCACAAAACCACCTTTTTGCTCAAGAACGTCCAAAATACCTGGAATCATGAAAATATACCAAAAACATAGAAAATACTCAAATGATGACGAAATCGAAAGATGTCAATTCCCCCAAACTTAAATATGTGCTTGTCCTCAAGTGAAGCAAGACCCAATCTAGAGAAAATGTTTGAAAAGGACCACACATGAACTCTTAGAATCCCAGAAACCTTAAGCATAACAATCAAAACTTAAAAGACACCGATCCGAAACAACCATTATGAAAGAGTTATTCACCACCACATAACTAAAAGTCTGTTTCCTACTCTAAATCCAACATCAATCAAACAATCAAGTCATCTCAACCAGCTCATTAAGTTCAATTTGATTAAAATAGGTGCATTCTTACCTATGGGGTTTAGATTCAATGCGCACAAAGACCTTTTCTATCAAAATGCACATACCAAACAGAGCATCAAATGATTTATGGTCACCCTTTTTCCCCCTTTCTCACTTTTTTTTTTTACTTTCGCACTTTTCTGCGTTTTTGCTTTTTTTTTAGCAACCCGGCAATGACTACAGACTTCTAGGTCATGCTTTGAACTCTTTTTATGAACCGGTCTTTTTTATTTTCTGAAGGGATAGAGAGAAAGGATCCGGATCATACTGGTAGAACTTGTCAGTTTTACAGAACACTAAAGAGCAAGGCACTTAGCTTTCAAAGCATCTTACCACCACAAACAAGAGAATTTATATTCAATATTAAGTCTTATCATGGCAGAGCTAGCATCAAATCATCAACAATCCAAAAGATCCAGACTTTCATAAACAAAACTTTCAGCAATGGGGTTCCAATCCTAAACATGCCAGTTAATTTAAGCCAGTAATCTAAAAAGATCAATACTATACTCACACTCGGTTGGTTATCATTACAAATTATGGTCATTGTTCCTTCGACCCGACTTGACACGACTAATTAAAAAGCAAAACATTTTGAAAATTTTCACCAAACTGATGAATCATCAAAAACACATAAAATATGATTAGTAACTATACTCCCTCCCCCAGACTTAAATCACACCGTCCCAGTGTAATATAAACCCAAGAGAAGGAATAATGACCAATAAATAATTAGGAAAAATGAATAGTTCAAAAGAAGTTCAGTACTTACCTGGAACAAAGATCGGCTGAATTTTAGTACGACGGATCGATCGATCTCTAATTACGTATTTAAAACTTCATGGTCTTGGATCGATCAATCCATAGACATATCGATCGATCTGAATGTCCGACCTAAATTTTTGAATTTTCTCGAAACATCTCTTAAACTCAAAACTAAAAATTAAAATATTAGTTAACTAATTAAGATTGACTCTAAACAAAATCAAAGAAGAAAAATCAAATTAGTGGGTTGCCTCCCACTCAACACTTTATTTAATGTCTATAGCTAGACCTACTTACCTTCTATGTTGAATCTAGTTCAGCTCCAATAGAGGCAATAGTTCTACCATCCTTTTCCGATATCTGTAGCTTCATCATCTTATTCATTGATGCCTTCTTGTAATCCTTTCTTTTTTTTAAGACCTTGAACAAAGGGAATCTTATCCTTAGAGAAAGGTTTTGGATCCCACAGAGACCAGACAGTACGACTCTCAGTTAAAAATCGATTCTAGCTAAGATAAAGTAAAAGAGGATATATTTTCGTAACGATTGAAAAGTAAAGCGAATAATTTAAGGCGAAAGTAAACCAATATAATAAAACGCTAGGTGATAGGGAATTTTTATAAGTATTCAGGTTTGAGGTTCAGGTTGACAAGTAAGATTAACAATAAAAATAGTTCTCAACTCAAAAGACGACAATAAACTAATCTCCTCCCGAAGTATTAGACCCCTATGATAGAATATATGGAAATAAAGACTAACCTTCTCCTGAAATCTTAGATCTCTAAATCAAACAATTAAATTGTGCAGTTATTACAGATTCAATATGTTCATAAGTATTCTAAGACAATACTCCTGCAAGCAAAGATACTTATTGATCTAGAATAGGTCAGATTAAATAAACCAAATCCCTTTGTTACTAACCTAAAATCATGTAGGTGATCAGGCTAATTCAAGCAATGATAAAAAATCTAGACTCAGAACCTACCAATTTAAATCCATTAAAGTCAACCCTAACCATCAAAACCTGTTTTCCCTGGGATATTCCTAAAACCTAACAAAGAGACTACTCAAACATATTCAAGCAATCAACAATCATCATTAGAGAAAGCATATTGAAAAACCAGAATTTAATAAAAGTTAATAGAGAGTTCATAATTTTTCTCCAAAATACAGGTGTCAAGATTCGTCTCTTTGAGAAAAGTTCTCAAAATAAAGAATTTTGTTGTGAAATGTATACGTGTTGTTATGTGTCTCCCTAAAAAATAAACAACTTCTAACTTATATAGAGTTCCAAAAAGAATTAAACCTAATAAGAAAAACTTATGATAAGTCTTGAGGACATAAACGTCTTTTTGGCATCCTTCAATAATTCTCGAGTATTCGGATTGATCGATCCACACTTACAGAACTTTGGTAGTCCTCAGGATCGATCGATCTGCTCCATCACGTGTTGGACATGCTTCTTTTGCGAGACAACTTGACTACCCTTCAGGAGAATTGTCATAAATTTTAATTTCTTCAATGGAATGACATCAAATCACTTTCATATGAAAGCTAACTCTCGTGGCCAGTTTGAGTTAAAATATCAGCCCATTCCATTCATAGCAACATCTCCAAATGTCGATCAACTTTTGGCTCTTGTGCACAAAGCCACCTTTTTCCTCCAGAATGTCCAAAATAACTGGAATCATGAAAATATACCAAAAACACATAGAAAATACTCGAATGATGAGCAAGTATAAATACTCACTAAAAGGCATCAAAATCGAGTGATATCATAGTCTCCGGGCTAAATTTACGAGATCCAGCTAGGCAGTTGCCGAGCTGTATTTGGGAGATCCAGCTCGGAAGTTCTCAAGTTGTATTTATGAGATCCAGCTCGATAACTGGGAGCTGAGTACGTAAGGTTCAACTTGTCGTTTGGTGAGTTGATCGTGTGTTTTGCTTCTTCGTATGTAAGAGACATACGGATCTCAAAGCATTTGTCAGAAAATACTTGTCGTTGTTCCGATTTCATCGTAGCGTCTTTATTTTTCGCGATCATCGGTCATAATTGAGCCATCTTGCCTCGTTAAAATCTTAGTGATAGGAAAACACGATGGGACAAAACCTTCAGTGGATATGTTTTGTTTGTCGGAATCAGGATGATTCGGTTGAAGCCTTGTTTCGTCATATCCATTTTTGACTTCAACACTTCTCGACTAAGGACAAAAGAGTGCATAGACAATCGCTTAGCGATTCTATGATCGTTGTATGATTCTTCCAAAACATATCCTTTGAGATCTTTTGGAAATATCGCATTTTTGTTAGATTGTTCCGGATGATATAACTACTACGGGGTGATGTTTGGATCATGATATCAAACACCGTTTTTAGACATAGATTTCGTCGTGATCGGTTTTGTCCCCAACATTGAGCCCCCCAGCTCGTAAGAATTGTTAAATTGTTCTTGCGAGGTTATAGTTAATTAAGTTAGGCCGAATCGATGGCTTAACATTTCAATGCTTTATCGTGGGCGACTTAAACCTTTTCATGGGCGACAAGACTTTGTCGTCGGGACCAAACTTCGTTGTGGGCTACCAGACTTCATCATGGGCGACCAAAGATTTGTTGTGGGCGGCCAAACTTTGTTGTGGACGGCCATAATTCCTTATGAGCGGCCAAACTTTATCGTGGGTGACCAAACTTTGTCGTGGGCGGCCAGACTTCGTCTTGAGTTACCAGACTTGTCGTCGTGGGTTACCAGACTTTATCGTGGGTGACCAGACTTCATCTTGGGTGACAGACTTCGTTATGGACGGTCATACTTCATCATGGACGACTAGACTTCATCGTGGGCGACCAGATTTCATCGTGGACGACCAGACTTTGTCGTGTTTGACTAGGCTGGGCTAAATAATCAGTTCAAACTAGTGTATTGGTCCTAGGAGGAGTATCATAAGTGTCGTGGTTTTGGCTTCTTTGAATGTGATTCGGGAGGAGTAGAAGTTTATATATGAAGGGAGTATGTTCCCTGTTTAGATTTTGGTCGAGCCTGGCCGTTTTCAATTTGTCAGGATCGGCCGTAGGTGGCCATATATCCCAGTTGCCTTGTGGTAAGATTGATTATGTTGTGTAAATATATGGTTTAGTTTTCGAGACAAAATTATGAATAGTCAGTTCATATTTTGTTCTCTGATTTGTTGCTACGTTTAGCTTATCTGTTTCGGGTTCAAGGTTTTCGGAAAATAATTTATGAGTTATGTGGACTTGCGTGCGTGAGCGATGAGACAAGCTTAGGGATCTCGTATCAGTTTTTGATACTATGTCTAGAGATGTTAGAGACCAGTGTGTTGGGTTTAAGGCAAAACCTAGGTTTATTCTCAGTTTTAAGGGGTGCGGTGACTATTCCGACTTACGTATCTTGTTTGTGATTTCAACCTACTTCCATTTCGATGTTGGAATCGGCGATAGATCCGTATTGATTTGGAATCGAGCATCTCTCTGAAGACCATTCCGAAGTGCTGACCAAAATTTTGGTTTTTATAGCGCTGTTTACCCTTGTGTCGGGTGTGTGAGAACCAATCTTACGAAAGGTTGGGTGATTAGTTTATCCGTCGGGGGCCAATCGACGGGTTCGATACACGATAGAGTGTTTACTCGTTTTTATTTGAAAGTCTGTGTAGACTACGTTCACGCGAATTCAAGAGTTTTTTGTGATCGGCAACAAACACGGCGGTAGATGCTACCGTATTGAGTTTTCGCGAAGGATGTGCGTTTGAGAAGATGCTAGTGCGTATGATTGTTTGTCTTCCAAAATAGTGTTCTCATCGAGGAAAATATCTTTGCTGAAAATTTTTTATCCAGCATTTGCGACATCTCGCGATGCTGAAGATTGATTTTTCTTTGATACGCCGCATTTCATATCTTTAGCGTATTTTTGATACTATTGTTTCTGTTTAGATGTTGAACTGTTTGATTTTTTTTAATTTGCTAGAGTGGTTTTGTAAGCATTGTCAAATTGTGAAATACTGTCGAGCTTAATTTTACGAAAGTTTTCCGTAAAATATTTTCGAGTTTAATTTCACGAAATTTGTTCCATAAAATGTTGTCAAGTTTAATTTAACGAAATTTATTTTTTAGAATGTTGTCGAGCTTAGTTTTATGAAAGTTTTCCCAAAATGTTATCGAGTTTAATTTAACGAAAGTTGTTCAATAAAATGTCGTCGAGGTATTTACTTGGGCGTTTTTAAGCGAATCGTTGATTTCTATATTAAGTCACGGTGTGTCAAATATGTTTGTGAGTTGTAAGAAGATAGCGAGAATTTATAAGTAAGGATGCGTTTTTCTTATTGCAGAAAAGTTTCAAAAATATTGAGTAATTGAATACAGATATTTGAAATATGGGAGTATACAAGTATATGTATACATACCAGCTCCCCCCTTTTTTGAGAAGAGGGACATTTGTACCGTTCTTTCGAAAAGTTGCCAACGTACCCATTTCGGGGATCAAGCCGTCTCGTAGTTCAGTTTGTTGTCGTGAGTTGAATTACTCGTTTTGTGATATTGCGTCGTCCGTTTCAGCTTTGGTGGCTACATTTGTGTCGACGACTTCATCGGGAGTTGTTGGCCCCGTTTGGTCTGGGATATTAAGTTCGGAGGCTTGGTTGGCTTCCTTAGGTCGAGCCGTTTCTAGAGTTGACGAATCCGATTTGTGCTTTTTCGAAGTGTTGTTAGGTTTTTCCGAAATATTTTTGACCGATGCCTGTATTTCTCTCATGATCAACTCTCTGTTTTTTCCCTATTCTTCGTAAGCGTAAAAGACCTAGGTTAACCTAACCTATCCTTTTATACTTGCTTAATCTCTAAATTTCCAATTTAGAAACTTCCCTTAATTCTTATTTCCATAAATATTCTTGTGAGATATTATCTTCTTATATCCTTTTTGGCCCAAATTCATTCTTTAATAATTGCAATTTGGTCCCTCAAAGTCTCTGACTTAACAATCTCCCCTTTTTCTGAATGTCTGAACTCAAGCATCTACAGCTCAAACATCTACAATCACATATACAACAAGCAAAACAAGGACAAGGAATTTCATAGCCACTATAGTACAAGTTCATTAGAACACATTTTCATAAACCAAGATAGATTTGAAATCATGAGATCAGCCATGAGATCAGTAAAACATAATTTTAAAGAGTCAAACATCAAATATATGACTGATGTGAATCGTGAAACACACTCATCAAATATAATAAGTATCACACACTCATCAAATATAATAAGTATCACTCATAACTTACCTTCAACACGTTATTACCTCCATATCTCCCCCTGCTTGAGTACACATTTAGATAAAAATCTCAAGAGAGAGAACTTACCTTTTATGAGGCGTTTGAGGCACAAATAACAACATAATATAGATTCTTCTGATCAGAACGGAGAAGAAGAAATGATATCAGACATAAGTGTTGTCTGGATTGAGATCTTGTGGAACACATGAGTGACACAGGGAACTAAGATTTCAAAAGTATGGAGAGGAATGCCAGTTGACACAATGAAGAAAGCTAAGTACTAAGAAACACACTTCAAGCAAGAGATTAATGCAAATGGGCCATTGCTTAAATATAAACATCACCTTTATAACCCAATCAAAGATTTAAACTTTTAACCGAAGACTTTAGGACTTAGAAACTAACTTTGAGGCACGAGTGAGGTACCCATGTGGTAATTGAACGTTCAGACCCAGAAAATCAGCTAGAAAATTATTGAAATCAAATAGATTTATAAACATAAATGCGATGAGTGTCAATTCAAGGTCAAAACCAAGCAATGAAGCAACTTCAACCAAAAGAGATTAAAAATATATGAGATAGAGAAAAGAATCAACTCACCAGCTCAGCAAGACAACTATTTCTTGATTCAAGAATCTTTCACTTTTGTTAATCATACATAGTTTGTCTACGCATCACCATGAACATCAAGACAGTGGCATTGAGCTTGTTTTTAGAGACACAAATATGACTATGGACTTAAGCATTCCCTTTCTTAAAAAAATTATTTGCACTTGCGTAGCTGTTTCTCAGCCGAGTAGCTGTCACAATTTTTTTTTAAAACGCTTGAATGCTCTTTGTCTTACACAACCATCAGTGTGTCTCACACCTATCCAACCAGTGATCTATCCCAAATGAGAATGTGTTAGAATCATCATTCAGAAATATCTTTTTTTTATTAGCACTCTTATAGCTTACTGTCTTTAATGTGCATGAAGAGCAGCTCTTTTCTATGTATGACTTGCTTAGCAATAGGTTTTGTAAATGAATTTTATCTCATCTAACCTTATCTACTTATCGCCTAGAACTGTATGCTTTTTATTGAAAAAGTTAAAGTTCACAAAAACAGAGAGCCTTTTAAAGCCCTTGGTAGGTACTCAAATCAAACAGTTTAGTAACAATATCGGCAAGCTGATTTTCAGAAGATACATGCTCAACCACTACATGTTTATCCTCTACAAGTTCTCTAACAAAGTGATGCCTTATGCCTACATGCCTAGTTCATGAGTATTGCACATGGTTCTTAAGAATGTAAATTGTACTTAGATTGTCACAAAAAACTAATGAAGGTTAAAAAGTCATACCATAGTCAATTAGTATTTGCCTCATCCACAAGGGTTTCTTACAAAAACTTCTTAAGGCCATATATTTCGCTTGTGTAGTAGAGAGAGACACAAAATTTTGCTTCTTATTGTGCCATGAAACCATATTGTTGCCCAGAAGAAAGCATCCTCCTGATGTGCTGTTATGATCATCTAAGAAACCTCTCAAGTCAGCATCCACAGAAACCTGCAAGATTAACGTTAGTTTCTCGTGTGTAAAACAGACCAAAGTCTATTGTACCTCGAACATATCTAATAATACGTTTGACTACAACAATGTATGATTTTTTAGGAGAAGCCTGATAACAAGCACATAAACCAGCACTTAGACAAAGATCTGGGCGACCCCAATTAGGTACAAAAAGCTCCCAATCATGGCTCTGTACACATTCTCGTCTACTTTTTCCAACTATGTTCACATGTTCTGGAATGGGAACTAAATCCCATCGAGTGGATTGATCAAGTTCATCTAGCATAGCTGCTATCTAGAATTAATCTTAAAGTGTTTCATTTACAGATTTAGGTTCTGTAACATACAGAAAAAATGTCAGTTTCACCATCTCTTTGAGGTTAATAACTTTATTTCATGTTATTCTTACACCCAACACATCTCCTATAACATCTTTAGAGAACCGATTTTGGTGTACCGAAGGTTTGGACATCACTCTTAATTCAGTTTCTTCAGAGTTATAGTCATATTCTTTACTTAAGTCTTGATTCTTGAAGCTCTCTTGATTTGATCCAGTTGTTGAATTATGTTGAGCATCATGTCTGACACATGAATACTTATGTAACACTTCACTAGTTCTTAGTTGTTGCTTGTCTTCACATACAACATTGACTTATTCATATCCTTTATCTATAGCTGATTCTAAAGATGGCATTCCACGAACAGCTCCTGCTTGAAATACTCTTTGAAGACCACGAATTTTTCCTTGATTTTAGTCTCCAAAAGTTAGTTTCCACTTTTCACCTTCATAAAAGATTCCAATGCATCTGAGCATCCAGTCATGTGCCTTGAGCAACCACTGACAAAATACCAAGTTTCTTGATTCTGCGATTCAGTGGTTGCATAAGCAATATCTTTTGCTGAGATGGAGTATGTGGTACCCGTGTGTGACACATATGATGCAGCAAAGAAACATGTCAGATTAGTGGGATCATAGCTTCCATCATTCATGTGATTAACATGTCTTCTATCATATAGAACATCCTTTGCGACCCATGCTTTCAGATATTGTGTTCGTTCAGGGAAGCATTCACCTAGACTCCATGCAAGCTTCACACGTTTTTGAATTGTGTAGCATCTTCTCCAGCTATGTCCCGGTTTCCCACTAAAAAGACATCCTCTCTTGATATCTGCATTTTTTTACTTCTTTTCTTTTGACATATGGTACCTTGGTCAGTATCGTTTCCTCTTTTGGAACAAAATTTGATAAGTTGTTGATCTCAGGGTTAGAGAAAGATTCTGCTCCTTGAAATCCAAGACCCCAATTCACTTTTGGTGGTTGTCCCATACTTAAGATCTGATCCAGATTCTTTGTTCCACTATTAAGCATTCAAATCTTCTTATGATTTTCTATCAACTGAGATTCAAGTCCCTGTCGTTTCTTTCTTTCTTGATCAGTAACATCAGACAATCTCTATAACTTCAGATTCATTTCTTGTTTCTCTTTCAGTTGAACCGCCAATTCTTATTTTAATTTGTCATCTTCAGAATTTGTCTCTTTTACTGGATCTTCGGTTCGTTTTGATTCAAACTTTGTGAATTGACTTTGTTCTATCTCTAGTATATTAATTTGAGCTTTTAACATTGTCTTTTATTTTATCAACATAAGATTCTCGTTGCTTAAAGTCAAATACTTTTCATACAAAGTTTTTAGTTTCAACTTCGGATCAATGTCTTCCTCGTCTGTATCACAATCAATGTCTGATGATTCTTCTTCCACAGTAGCACACGTATGTGACACAAGAGGAACAAAGTTCAACATCAGTCCTTCTTCATCTTCTCCATCTGATTTAGTATCACTGAAGCAAAGCAAATATTTTTCACTTTTCTTCGGAGAGCTAGGACATTCATTCCTATTGTGACCAAAGCATGTTCATTCAATGCACTTTAGCTCCGTTCTCTTTGTGAGTGGACATTCACATCTGAAGTGACAATATCCCTTACACTCGTGACATTGTAGATCCTTCTTTCGTAAGTTCCTGTTCTCATCATTACAAGAATTCCTTAAAGCATATCTATCTCCTTCTTGTTCAAAATCCTCCACCATCTTGTTGAAATTATTTGCCATCAAACTCAAATTCTCTTCAATCTGTTGAAATCAATCGTCCTCAGTTTGAGTTGTAAATGCTATTATTTTTTATTTACTGGGTTTATCATTTTTATTTTCCAATTATTCTACTTTCAACATCCCAACCAATTGATTAAAATTCATGTCATCAGTATTCATGACCATCTTCAAACCACCCTTGTGAGCATGATATTTTTGTGGTAAACATCTAAGCAGTTTCTTGACCAATTTTTTCTCCTTATATTTCTTTCATTAGCTATAGAGCTCAATTTAGTAGTGAAACTAGTGATCGATTCATCATCGTCCATCTTCAAGTTTTCAAATCTTGAAGCAAGATGATCTATCCTTGTTCTTCGTACGTTGTTTTCCCC
>OVBE01006102.1:8730-20453 GCA_900406425.1 Iberis pinnata
TGCTTGATCTCGAAGTTGTTGTTTTGAACTGCAGGTGGATTGATTCCATGTCTAATGGTGTGAGTATTGGGGTTGCCACCAGCACCTATAGTGTGCTGGTTATCTCGTTCAGCGTTGTCTGCCATTTGTAAGTCCAACCGTCTTAAGTGCTTTGCACGCTCTTGTTCACGTTTTGCCCGAGAGTATTCCCGTTCAAGAGCTCTGATATCTTCAACGAGAGGAATCAAGTCTGTTGGTCCTCTACTTCTTAGGTTCATACACTGCTAAGCAGGTACCTGAAAAGAAAGCAAACAAAGGTAAACAAAGTTAGTATGGTAGTAAAAGAAGCTTGATCTCAAAATATCCAAAATCCAGAGTGTAGTAAACAACACCCAATTGGAAACGGAGCCAAATTGATAGTAAGGTTTTTTCACAGAGATCAATTCCCCATCATACTCATGCGTTGTAGTATAGATGAGGTGTCAATCCAAATGGGTGAGATACAAGCAGACTAGATGCAATTGATGCTTCTAAGTCAAGCAAATATGAAAATGGGGATTTTCTAACAGGTCCTAAGTGAAAAAAGAATGCAGAGAACTAAAAAGCATAGACATGAACAAAATTGCATAAGAAGCTAAAAAGGGATGAAAGGCAAAAACAGAGAAAAAGTAGAGAAGGTAAGGATGAAATCAAGTGTAAAGCAGTTCCTGAGGACAAAGGGTAATCGACCAGAGATCCATCCTAATCCACCTAAACACCTAACATACCTCAAACAATGAGCTATCCCTAGACAGTAGATTCATATGCAACCAAGTCCAGTCCCTTGATAAATGGAATCAACCTAAGCAATCACCAGACCTAACTCTCGTTAACGGTACAATACCTAGAAGGAATGAAGAACCAACCTACTAAAGCCAAAAAGCCCCCTAGTCATCTAACCCTTTAGGCAGATAAACAACAACCTAATGCTAAGCAGGAAAGTAAAAGAAAGCAGTAGATTAGCATAAAACTTAAAGGATTCTGGGTTTTTACACCAAGAACATCAAGAACAACAAAGGAAAAATAAACCTGAGACAAAAACCTAAAAAGGAAACAAAAAACAGAACTTGCTAAAAAGGAGGCGCTTTAGGGCTGTTATAGTGTTCAGAGAAAATCCCTAAAACGCACAAAAAACAAAAATTAATCATTGGTTTGGGTCTTGGGTCAAGTCCATTCCGGATTCGAGTTGGTCGGGTCGGGGTATGTTTGGCTCGAGCTGAGAAGCATATGAGATCGAGCCAAAGAGATCGATCCGGGAAAAGGCTTTAGATCGATCCGCAGTAAGAAGGAGATTGATCCAAGTTGGGGTTAAGATCGATCCGAACTTTAGGTGGCTTGAATGGGATCGGTCCAAGGTTGAAGTTGGCTAGAGATTGTGGATCGATCCAAGGTTGTAATTGGCTGGGGTCGAGGTGACTTAGGAGCTAGATCGAGCTGGCTGCTAGGTGGGGTAGATATATGGGATCGATCCAAGTTAAATGTGGCTCGATGGATTGGATCGATCCAAGTTGAGGATGGATTGATCCAGGATGTTGCGTGGATTAGTCCGATGGTGAAGCTGGATCGATCTAGGCCTTGTGCTGGTCTAATCCACACATTTTCCTTTCCACTTCTGAATTTTCACAGTTTTTCCTCAAAGCTCCTGAAAGTCATGAAAAATTTCCAAAATGCGTGCATATGCGAATACTAATGCAAAAATCCCTAATAATCACAAACTTACTAAAAACAACTATAAATGTGATATATGCACACCTAAATACCTCAAAATTGATGCTAAATGACTTATAAAAACCATGAAAATACAAAGTCATCAAGATCTTAGCATTCTCATAAGCTTCAAGCCTTATCTCATCTAGCTCACCAACTTGAAACACTTTCTCTTCTCTTTGGCACTTTTGATGTCAAAATTCAGTAATTCGACAGTCCACATAGTCTTATATTCCAACTCAATCGGGAGATTGCAAGCTTTGCCATAGAGAAGGTTGAATGGGGTAGTGCCTAATGGGGTCTTGAAAGCGGTCCTATATGCCCACAAAGCTTCATCCAACTTGATGGACCAATCTTTCCTAGTTGTGCCAACCGTCTTTTCAAGTATGGCCTTGATTTGCATGTTGGAGACTCCAACTTGGCCGCTTGTTTGAGGATGGTAAGGTGTGGCTACCTTGTGCTTAAATCCATATTTCCTCAACAAGTCTTCAAACACCTTATTGATGAAGTGTGATTCCTGATAGGCTCAGGTTTTAAATCCTAGATCTATACTGTAGAGAACAAATCTTTGTAGTACAGTAAAGGGTCGATCCCATGAACACCAGACAACAGGACTCTAAGTTTAAAATTTGGTTCTAGCTAAGACAAGTTAAAAGAGGGAATGTTTTTAAAACGATTTAAAAATAAAATGAATGATTAAGAAGCAAATGTAGATCAATAGAATAAGACACTAGGCAATAGGGAAGTTCCACATGTATTCAGGTTTGAGGTTCAGGTTGACAAGCAACATTAACAATGAAAATAGTTCTCAACTCAAAAGAAAACAATAGACTAATCTTCTCCCGAAGTATTATACCCCTATGATAGAATTTCTAGAAATAAAGACTAACCTTCTCCCGAAGTCTTAGATCTATAAAACAGATAATTAAATCATGCAATGACTACAAATTCGATATGTTCATAAGTATTCTAAGACAATACTCCCACAAGCAAAGATACTTATTCATCTAGACTAGATCATATTAGATAAACCAAATTCCTTTGTATTTACTAACCTGAAATCATGAACTAAGTGATCAGGCTAATTTAAGTAATATAAATCTAAACTAAGAACCTAACAATTTAAATCCATAAAAATCAAACTCTAACCATCAAAACCTGTTATCCCTGGGAAATCTCTAAAACCTAACAAAGAGACTACTCAGACATAGTCAAGAGATCAACCATCATTGGTAGAGAAAACATATTCAAAACGAGAATTGAATTAAAGTAAAAATAAAGAGTTTAGAATTCTTCTCCAAAATACAGGTATCAGATTCGTGTCTCCTAGAAAATAAAATTGTGTTATGGTTTTTAGTGTTTTGTGCTCAAATCGGTGTTATCGTATTATCAAAATAAACCTAAGCTTCTAACTTATATAGAAGTTAAAAGAGAATAAAACTTAAACCTAATAACCTATGATAAGTCTTGAGGACAGAAACGTCTTTTTGGCAAACTTCATTAATCCTCGAGCATTCGGATCGATCGATCCAAACTTACGGAGATTCGACAGTCTTCAGATCGATCGATCCATGTGTATATCGATCAATCTCTTCAATCACGTGCTCCACATGCTTCTTCTGCGAGACAGCTTGACCAGTCTTCAGTAAAATCATCATAACTTCTGATTTCCTCAATGGATTGACCTCAAATCACTTTCAAATGAAAGCTAACTAACGTGGCCAGGTTGAGATAAAATCTCAATCCGTTCCATTCATAGAAACCTCTCAAAATGTCGATCAACTTCCGGATCTTCTGTTGAACTCTACTTTTGCATTCATCAAATTGTATCCACTTTGTGCATAAAACCACCTTTTTGCTCTAAAACGTCTAAAATACCTGGAATCATGAAAATATAACAAAAACACATAGAAAACACTCGAATGATGACAAATATCAAGTATAAATAGTCACTAAAAGGTATCAATATCGAGTGATATCAATTCCCCCAGACTTAGATCTTTTCTTGTCCTCAAGTGAAGCAAGACCCAATCTGGAGAAAAGGTTTTGAAACCACACAGGAACTCTCAAAATTTCAGCAACCTTTGGCATAGACATCAAAACTTAAAAGACACCGAACCTAAACAACCATTATGAAAGAATTTTTCACCACCACATTACTGAAAGTATGTTTCCTACTCTAAATCCAACATCAATCAAACTATCAAATCATCTCAACCAGCTCATTAAGTCCAATTTGATTAGAATAGATGCATTCTTACCTATGGGGTTTTGATTCAATGCGAACAAGCACCTCTTCTATCAAAGTGCCTATACCAAACAGAGCATCCAACGACTTCTGGTCATGACCTTTTTCCCCCTTTCTCACTTCTTTTTGAAAGATCCGCACTTTTCTGCGTTTTTCTTTTCTCTCTTTTTTTTTCTTTCGAAAGATTCGCACTTTTCTGCGTTTTTCTTTTCTATTTTTTCTTACTGCTTTTTCAAACAGCCCGGCAATGACTACGAAATTCTAGGTCACGCTTTCAACTCTTTTTCTAAGCCGGTTTTTCAAAGGGAGGGAGAGAAAGGATCTGGATCATACTAAAAGAACTTGTCGATTTTACAGAACACTGAAGAGCAAGACACTTAGCTTTCAAAGTATCTTACTCCCACAAGCAAGAGAAATTAAGTTCAGTATTAAGTCCTATCATGGCAGAGCTAGCATCAAATCATCAACAATCCAAAAGATCCAGACTTTCGAAAACAAAACAATCAGCAATGGGGTTCCAATCCTAAGCATATCAGTTAACTGTAAGCCAATAATCTAAGAAGATAAATACTATACTCACACTAGGTTGGTTATCATCATAGATTCTGGTAATTATTCCTTCGACTCGTCTACTTAAAAACCAATTTTTTTTTTTTGAAAATTTTCACCAAACTGATGAAACATAAAAAAGACATAAAATATGATTAGTAACTATACTCCCTCCCACATACTTAAATCACACCGTCCCGATGTGAATAAACCCAAGAGAAGGAATAATGACCAGAATAAATAGGAAAAGTAGTTTAAAAGAATTTAAGTACTTACCTGAAACAGAGATCGGCTGAAAATTTTTGTACGATGGATCGATCAATCCCTAGACGGATTGATAGATCTCTTATTACATAAAAAAACTTCATGGGCACTGATCGATCGATCTGAATGTCCGACCTATTTTTGAATTTCCCAAACATCTTTCAAACTCAAAACTAAATATTAATAGGTTAGTTAACTAATTGAGACTGACTCTAAACAAAACCAAAGAAAATAAAACAAATTAGTGGGTTGCCTCCCACTCATCGCTTTAGTTAACGTCTATAGCTAGACCCACTTACCTTCTATGCTGAATCTGGTTCATCTCCAATAGAGGCTATCGTTCTTCCATCTTTTTCTGATATTTGCAGCTTCAATATCTTATTTATTGATGTCTTCCTGAATTCTTTTCCTTTGTTTTTAAGATCGTGAACAAAAGGAATCCTAAGCTTAGAGAAAGGTTTTGGAAAACCTTTGCTCCTCTTTACTTTATAATCAACCCATCCTTCACCCATTGACTTAGGAATCAAACTCATGTGGGGTTTCTTTCTGCCTTCTTTAAAACTCTCCTTACCTTTACCTTTGTCCCTTGAAACCGGTTGTGATGCAGCCTTTTCCTTCCCTTGATCATCCAAGTCCAACTCAGCACTCTCTACGACCTTCTGTAAGTTAATCTTCCCCCTCTTCTTCATTCTTGGGGTAGCAACTTTGGGTTGAACTTGAGATTATTTGCTCTTGATTTTAACATCAGAGTCTTCAGCTTCGTTTTGAGGGGCTTGCTCAGCTTTTACTTCTTTGATAGCTATGATCCTTGTTGTTGGTACATAGGGTACTACGGGATAGTAGTATGACTTCTGGATGTTGGTTAGGTAGATTCGCTTCCGAGGAACATGCATTACAGCTCCTACTGAGGCTAAGAACAGTCTACCCAGAACCAACGATCCTTCAAAATTCCCATTCGTGTCAAAGACATAGAAATCAACTAGGACAATGCAATCTCCCACTTGTACCATAACATCAGAGAAAAAACCACTAGAAGCCACAACGGAATTGTTAGCCAAGGCAAACGACATTCCGGAAGGGCTTATGTCCCTGAGTTCTAGCTTCTCATCTACTATCTTTGACATGATGCTAACGTTGGCACCAGTATCACACAACGAGTGGTTGAACAAAACTCCCTTAACTTTCACTGGAATCACAAACTCACCTGGGTCCTCTATCTTATGAATTCTTCTTAAAGGAAAAAACTGCTGAGAAACAACATCATAGTACATGTGTTCTTCAGTAGAGGCCTTAGGTCTGTTGGGGCAAGAGGTTTGGATCTTGGCAAGTTGCTTTGAGCTTGGTGCAGGTTTTGAGGGTGGATCGATCGATCCCTTCTTAGATCGATCGATCAGCTAGTTCTTCGGAAATTGGTCCCATGGGTCAATCGATCCAACCAGGATCGATCGATCGGAAGTGTCTGTGCTTTTCCGTAACATTGGATCGATCGATCTCTCCTTGGATCGATCGATCGGACCCTCAGCATCACTTTTTGTAACTTCAGATCGATCAATCCCTCCTTGGATCGATCAGAGCTTCTGCGTCATTTTTCCATTCCAAAAATCTGTAGACTTTTCACCTTTT
The DNA here is from genome assembly GCA_900406425.1 of Iberis pinnata. Taxonomy (NCBI): domain Eukaryota; kingdom Viridiplantae; phylum Streptophyta; class Magnoliopsida; order Brassicales; family Brassicaceae; genus Iberis; species Iberis pinnata. The sequence continues at coordinate 15,140 of OVBE01006102.1, forward strand.
CCATTAGAAATCGAATTCAATGCCTTGATATATCCATTGGGATTATCTTCAACTTTCCCTCGTAACATACCAGCTTTTCTTTTCACCGCTTCAGAAGTTTGAGCAACTTGTACATCAACTTCTTTACATGAGTAGACAATCATTCGAACTTATTGTTCAAATCGTTGTACATACCGTCCAGCTTTCCATTCAAGTTCTTTTCAGACTGCTGCTGACTTTCTAAATTCTGTTTCAACATTACCTCCATCTTATTCTCCTACTGAGCTTGAGGTTGGACCGTCTGCTGGAAATCCTGGTTAGGAGCTTGTTGGAAGCCTGATTTTTGAACAAATGGCTGTCCAGATTTCTGTGCAAAGTTGTTCTGAGGAGGGTAAGTCTGATCTTGAGGGTTCGCGATGTTGGTACTTCTCCATGACAGATTACTCTTATTGTAACTTGGATTGTATCCTTGGTTGTACACTTTTTTTCCCTGACTATTTATATAGCTGACCTCTTCAATGTTCTCGGATTCATTGACTGCAAAGCAGTCGGCTTCAACTTTCTCAACGTCTTCAGCAAAACTAACATGCTTCTCATTCCGTTTTTTAAGAAACTGAGTGAGAAGCTTCTTCACCTATGCTAATCCAAAAGATTCTGAACTAGACGATCGAACCCTTTGATCAAAATTAGGACAATGATTGCTATTACTAGCAGCAATATTGTCGATGAGCTTGTAAGCTTCATTCATGGGTTTAATCATGAAGTCACCATTACTAGTTGTGTCCAGAGAGAGTTAGTATTTCTGATCAATACCTCTATAGAAAGTGTTCAAGAGGTTTAGTTCAGAAAAATCGTGATGTGGACAATCCCGCAGGTACTCCTTGAACCTGTCCCATGCCTCATAGAAGGATTCCACTAGTCCTTATTGGAATTGAGAGATCTTACTTCTCAAGTTGTTGGTTCTGGTGGAGGTGTAGAAATGGTTCAGAAACTTGGCTTTGCATTCATCCCAAGTTTCGATCGAGTTAGCAGGTAATGACTTTAGCCACCTCAAAGCTCTATCAGCTAAAGAATGGTTGAAGAGCTTACAATGTACGANGGTTGCTGAAATCGCCAACAAGTACCATGTTCTGGGGAGGTGGACGATTTCGGTTCTGTCCCGGTGGGACTTGTTCACCGTTTCCATTGCCTGGATTGGTGTTTTCAGCTCTTCGGTTTGCATCTCTTTCGAGATTCACCAGTGGTACTTGGTTGTTACCTCCATGTTGGTCTAGAGACAATTGTCCTATCTGCTCCAATCCTGGAGGGACATGAGCGTTTTATCCTAAAAGGATGATCGGAATCGAAATCACGTTATCAGCCATTGGTGTGGATGAACTGACCCTTCTTCTAGACTTCTGGTTCGAGCGTTCTACTCGTGCAAGCTCTTCGTTTGTGAGAATAAGCAGTTCAGGTGATTTTTCAGATCTCCTGGTCATGCACGTTGAAAACAAAAACAAACAGAAAGAAAGAAGTTAGTACTGAAAATAAAAAGTTTATACTAGACTCTAAGAAAAACTTAAAAGGCACTGTATTGGTCCCCGACAACGGCGCTAAAAATCTTATAGGCTCAAGTTTTAAATTCTAAATCTATACTGCAGAGAAAAGATCTTTTTAGTACAGTAAAGAGTCGATTCCACGAAGACCAAACAACACGACTTTCAGTTTAAAATTTGATTCTAGCTAAGACAAGATAAAATAGGGAATTTTTAAAAAACAATTTAAAATTAAAATAAATGATTAAAAAAACAAATGTAAATCAATAGAATAAAAAGCTAGGAAATAGGGAAGTTCCACAGGTATTCAGGTTTGAGGTTCAGGTTGACAAGCAAGATTAACAATAAAAATAGTTCTCAACTCAAAAGACAGCAATAGATTAATCTTCTCACGAAGTATTAGACCTCTATAATAGAATTTCTAGAAATAAAGACTAACCTTCTCCCAAAGTCTAGATCCTCTAAAACAGATAATTAAATCATGCAATGACTACAGATTCGATATGTTCATAAGTATTATAAGACAATACTCCCGCAAGAAAAGATACTTATTCATCTAGACTAGATCATATTAGATAAATCAAATTCCTTTGTATTTACTAACCTAAAATCATGAACTAGGTGATCACGCTAATTCAAGCAATAAATATAAATCTATACTAAGAACCAAACAATTTAAATCCATAAAAATCAAACCCTAACCATCAAAATCTGTTTTTCCTGGGAAATCTCTAAAATCTAACAAAGATACTACTCAAACATAGTCAAGAGATCAACAATCATTGATAGAGAAAACATATTCAAAACCAGAATTGAATTAAAGTAAAAAGAAAGAGTTTAGAATTTTTCTCCAAAATACAGGTATCAGATTCGTCTCTCCTAGAAAATAAAATTGTGTTATGGTTTTTAGTGTTTTGTGCTCAAATCGGTGTTATCGTGTTATCAAAATAAACCTAAGCTTCTGACTTATATAGAAGTCAAAAGAGAATAAAACCTAAACCTAAAAACCTATGATAAGTCTTGAGGACAGAAACGTCTTTTTGGCAAACTTCATTAATCCTCGAGCATTCGGATCGATGGATCCAAGTGTGGATCGATCGATCCAAACTTACGGAGATTTGGCAGTCTTCAGGATTGATCGATCCATGTGTAGATCGATTGATCTCTTCAATCACGTGTTGCACATGCTTCTTCTGCGAGACGGCTTGACCAGTCTTCAGTAAAATCGTCATAACTTCTAATTGCCTCAATGGATTGACCTCAAATCACTTTCATATGAAAGCTAACTCACGTGGCCAGGTTGAGTTAAAATCTCAGTCCATTCAATTTATAGAAACATCTCCAAATGTTGATCAACTTCCGGATCTTCTGTTGAACTCTGCTTTTGCATTCATCAAATTGTATCCACTTTGTGCATAAAACCACCTTTTTGCTCCAGAACGTCTAAAATACATGGAATCATGAAAATATACCAAAAACACATAGAAGACACTTGAATGATGACAAATAGCAAGTATAAATACTCACTAAAAGGCATCAAAATCTAGTGATATCAATTCCCCATCACTAACGACAACCTTTGAGATTCCTAACCTTTGAATTATGATGCTCTTGAACATTTTCAACACTACATTGGCATCATTCATGGAGCTTGCAATAGCTTCTACCCATTTCGATACATAGTCGACCGCTACCAAAATGTAACTATTTCCATAGGAAGATGGAAATGGTCCCATAAAACCGATCCCCCACACATCGAAGATTTCTACTTCCATGATCGGGTTTTGGGGCATTTCGTTCCTTTTGCCGATATTTCCCGCCCATGGTAGGCCACCAAAAACCAGCTTGTAGAACTTTAGATATCGTCTTGAAGGTGGCAAGATGCCCACTATACGTCGATCCATGGAAATGTTCGAGGATTCCTTCAACCACACATCGCCTATAAAGTCCATCCTTGTTCAAGTTGTAGAGATATGGTTCATTCCAAAAATATCTTGTGACTTCTTTGAGGAACCTTTTCTTTTGGTACCCTTCTAAACCATGCGGTTCTTTCTCACAAACAAAGTAATTAACGATGTCGACATACCAAGGTTCGTTCCATCCGGAAACGGCTACTTCTCCAAGAGTATATCCCGGAATTACGGCCTTGTTCAACTTGTTGATTTGTGTTGCCAAGTTCATCAATTTCTCCTCGGGCAATGAGTCATCAATAAGGATCTTTTCCTCGATTCTCAACCTTGAGAGATGATCGGCAACTCCATTCTCTACACCTTTCTTTTCCTTGATCTCAAGATCAAACTCTTATAACAATAGGATCCACCTCAGAAGTCTCAGTTTAGAATCCTTCTTGGATAGAAAATGTCTTAACGCAGCATGATCGGTGTAGACAATGACCTTAGAACCCACCAAGTAAAATCTAAACTTCTCAAATGCAAAGAAAATTTCAAGCAATTCCTTCTCGGTTGTAGCATATTTCACTTGGGTATCATCTAATGTCTTGCTTTCATAGTAGATAACATGAAGCTTCTTGTCTTTTCTTTGTCCAAGAACCGCTCCTACGACATAGTCACTTGCATCGCACATGATCTCAAACGGTAAATCCCAATCGGGTGGTTGAACTATTGGGGCACTTATCAACTCCTTCTTGATCTTGTTGAAGAAGTCAAGACATGCATCATCGAAGTTGAAATCCACTTCCTTGCATAAGAGTCTTGTCAAAGGTCTAGCAATCTTAGAGAAGTCCTTGATAAACCTCATGTAGAAACCAGATTGTCCTAAAAAAATTCTAATCCCTTTCACCAAATTTGGTGCTCCAAGACTAGTCATAACATCTATATTTTCCTTATCCACCTCAATACCATTCTTTGAGATTCGATGACCCAAGAATATACAATCTATGACCATAAAGTGATACTTTTCCCCATTTAGAACCGAATGGGTCTCTTCACACCTCTTAAGCAACCTGCATAGATTAGCTAAACACACACCAAAAGAAGAACCATAGACAGAGAAGTCATCCATAAACACTTCAACTACGTTCTCAATCAAATCATAAAATATGGACATCATGCAACGTTGAAATGTGGCTGGGGCAATTACACAACCCAAATGGCATTCTTCGGTAAGCAAAGGTATCGTAAGGGCAAGTAAATGTGGTCTTTTCTTGGTCTTGGGGATGAATGGGTATTTGGAAAAATTCATAATACCCATCCAAGAAACCGTAGTATGGGTGGTTTGCTAATCTTTCTAGCATTTGATCAATGAAAGGTAGGGTAAATATTCTTTTCTAGTTGTTGTGTTAAGTTTTCGGTAATCAATGCACATTCTATGTCCGGTTATGGTTTGGGTGGGGATTAATTCGTCATTTTCATTTTTCACTACGGCTATACCACCCTTTTTCAGAACAATGTGAACCGGGGAGATCCAAGTGCTGTCCGAGATTGGGTATATAATACCAGCATCGAGGAATTTTAAGATTTCTTTCTTAACCACTTCTCTAGATGGATTCTATGCATGCACAAAGTTGGTGAAATTCCCTTAATGTCATCTAAAGAATAACTTATTGAACTCCTATATTTCCTCAATTCATTCACCAAACCATCAATCTCATCAACACTCAAATCATCATTGACAATTACCGGGTAAGTAAAGTTAGAGTCAGGGAATACATACCGGAGACCTTTAGGTAAAGGTTAAAGTTCTACCTTTGGAGCTTTGAGCTCACTCTGATCCTTAGTTAGGCTAGGCTTATGATAACACTAGAATTTTAGGATTTTTACATAACATTTCTTGTCATTTTC